>PVKA01015999.1:0-49165 GCA_004027165.1 Ctenomys sociabilis | reverse complement strand
GGGATGCAGGAGGCCGCTGGAGTCAGCCACTGCCTCAGGCCGGTTTCTGGCTGTGCGGCGTGGGCAGGATCGAGTAGACTGCTGGCGTTGGTCTTGCTGTCTCGGGAGGTCTCTGGGGCTGGGCGGGCGCGGGCGCGGGTGGGATGGAGGAGGATGGCGGAGTCCTTAAATTAAATTTTAAAAAATCTTAATCAGATATTGGAAAAATAGATTTGGATTCTGAGCCCTTAACCAAAACAATATTTTTTGCACCATTGTTTGGTAATATGTACATTGCTTTCTATCTTTTTAGCACTCGTCCTGCTAAAAGGGCCTGGGGAAACTGCCTTGAGCCTCTGCAGAAAGAAACACCAAGTCCCATCAACCTTGTGTCCACATGTGGTCTCCCAAGCTGCCCCTGCCTTGAGAGGACCCTTCTGACTGACACTCTGGTCCTCTGGGCCCATGACTCTACTGTATGAAGTGGGCCCCAGCTGCACCTCACCTCAGGTGTTGCCCCTGGAGCTTGCACTTCAGAAGACATGACGCTCACCCCTAAAATATACCCCATGCGCAGTCATTCGGACCTTTTGGGGAATTTTTGAGGAAATCCAACAGAAATTCATTCACCTCTCCATACAACATGCTGTGTTTCTTTTCAAACAACATTCAAGCATATTTTTTTATTGAGGCATAATTTTTATTGCACATCTTTGTGGAGCACATCACAGCAGTCCTCTCACTACATTGTTCATCACTTAGATCAATAGCACCAACATTTCTCACTGAACTCTCTTGAAAGACTACGATGGCTCTAGACCTTATGATAAGGGCTTGGGAACTTAACTACCTGACCTCCTAATCTCATTCCCTCTGTGAGTATAGTTAGATGTCAGTGACGGCAAAACTCAGTCCCTTTTCATTTGGAAATTATTTTTTTCTGCAGGAATAATAAATACATTGCGTGACACAGTGATAACAGACATACCCAGCACAAGGGCATAAAGTGGAAATACATTTGCACAGAAGGCCACCCAAGCCTGATCGAGAACTCTGCACTCCGATTTGGCATGTGGCTGCCCCAAGGTATTTTATTTTTTCCTTTCTGGTTGTCTTAGCTGCTTTTCTCTTCACTGAGACAAACTATAAGACATCTAAAGTTAAAGAAAGAAAAGTTTCATTAGCTCCTGCCTTGTAAAGGTCTTCGTTCACAGTTGGTTGGCTCCAAGGCAAGCAGCGTAGCAGAGAAGAAACAGCCCAAAGGCACAAAGCAGTGAAGGATCAAGCAGCAGGCAATAGCCAGAAGCCTCAGCAGCCCTTGTTCTGGCCTTGTTCCTTGGCCAGCTGCTTCGGCAGCACTCACACTCAGGATGGATCCTCCCATTCTCCACTCCCAGAACTATCTCCAAAACAATCAGTGGACTAATTCAGTAGCCACATCCCCTTAATCCCAGCATCACACACTTAATCCCATTGTTGCACATTCTCAATCCAGCCACCTCTGGACACAAGCTGTAACACAGCTTACAACTGTGCTCTGAATCTCCAAGGTTGCCAAGTCAATGCTTTCCTTGACAGGTTACACACGACAGTAATCATTTTTTTTTATTTCCTACCTGGAAAGTTATGTTTATCCAAGTAGGACTTGTATCATGTAGAAATAGACTCATAATCTGGCCTGGCTGTTTGCATATCCTGTCACAGACCCTGACATACTGTGCATCTCAGCAAGTTGCTTAACCTTCCTCTGTCTTGGCTATCTTAGTTAGAAAATAGATGTCATAATACCATCTAATTATGAGTTATTATAAAGATTCAATGTGTAGAACCCCAGAACCAGGCCACATTTCTTTAGTATTTTTTATCCTTGTTATCGCAGCATACGTTACCCTGCAGGTCCTCTATATGAGACCCACCCACCACTCAGCATTTACGATCCGTCATTCTGCTTCCCAGGAAGACCCTTTTCAATGTAACCGACTTTCTCTTTAATGTATGAGGGGAACTTTATTCTACATTTCTTTTACTGTGTAGGTGTTTGTACTCAAAATTACAGTCATGGGGCTGCTGACTAATCTTCATAGTAGAACAGCATGTTTTTAGCAAAGACTACAGTGTCAGTCACCAGCACCTAAGGGACAAGCATTTAATACCACTTCAAAAACTAGTTTAGCATATAAAAGAGGTACATATTTGTATATTGGCAGTTATTTTCAAAGTTATCTATAAATTGCTTCTGGAGAAACATGCCCAAGTAATGATAGCCTTATAGAGCAGAACTTGTCCTGGGAATGAATTATGTTTACCTGGAAAATAAAGCTTTCTAAGTGCTTTTTTGGACTGCGAAATCTCAGATCTGCAAATCAGTAGAAAAAGCAACCACTCCAAAGAATGTAACTCTCAGAACAGCAAGGCTCTGCTTTCATGCCCAGACCTCGCTCTGGGAAAAAGGAAATCAGTGCCCTGCAGGGGATTTTCCAGGTTGGTTTCCACCCATTTTGCCCTGCTCTGGCAGCACTCTCTGACAGCCCAGATGGAAAACGCTGGAACACTTTCAAGCTGCTCCTCCAGGAAGCTTGAGCCAGTGGAACATCTTTCTGCTGTAGCTTTGTTTCCACACTCCAGGTTCTCTTAAGCCAAGAGGGGAGAAGGGGTGAAGTGTCTAATGAAGGACGACAGGCCTAGACGGTCACTGCTTGTACCTGTCGGGACCCGAGACAGCTCACATTCTGAGCCGCACATCGAGTCTTAACTCAGAAAAGTTACAGTTTAGGGAGGAAGGGTTGTAAGGTTACTTGTGAAGGAAAGGATCATCTTAGAGGGCAGCTCAGAAGGAATCGCTGTTAGTTAATCTGGAGCTGTGGAGAAGAGAAGTTATTGTCTTTAAGAGAGGGAGGAAGCCACAGTTTCCTACCACGGGCCTGTCCTGAATCCTAACTCACCCGCACCCTGTTCCCTGTTCTTTGCTGACCTCAGCCTGGGGTTCCCACCCCTCCTCAGCCTCCTGGGTAGCACCCTCCTTATTGGCCTCCATTTCTCCCTCCTTGCTGCCCAGCAGCCAGGCTAAACTGGACTCTCCACGCCACCTTGTGGAAATATCTGGAAGCTTTTTACATGTGTGTTTCTTTTAAGTATCTCCAAAGCTTCCTTTTCTCCACCACCCCCTCCCCTCCAAACCAGGGATTGAACTCAGGCCCTTGCTCTTGCCAGGCAAGCATTTATTCTCCTGAGCTATGTCACAGGTCCTAGCTTTCTTCTAAGTACATAAGCTTTTCTTTCCCACAGGCCTCACACAGACTAAATAAGCTTTTAAAATGTCATTGAAGATAACTCAGGATTTGTTTCAAGTCATTAAATGCATAGTGGATACTGTTTTGCATTCCAGCAGCATAGGTTATTGTTCATGATAACTTATCATTATATGGGTATATCCTCAGTTTATGTTACTTATTAAAAATGAACTTTTCTGATGTAAATTTCATCTGCAGTTCAAACAACATAGATGAGAACTATCATTGAAGCAACAATAATATGAAATATACAAAACAAGAATATGAAGTTTTAACATTAGAACAGATGTAGAAAGCAAAACATTAGGGGTCAGCCACAGTGGATTAAAGCGCCTGCAAGCAGGGGCCAGGGATCCGATCCCCAGGCCTGCTATGTTGGTCCCACCCCCGGGGCATGCTGAGATGGCCTGGTGGCCCAGAGCTGTAATCTCAGCACCTGGGAGGCTGTAAACAGGAGAATCACAACAAATGCAATCTAGTAGTGAGACCCTGAACACCCTGTAGACCTTTCCCTAAAATACAGAAAAAAAAAAAAAGGAGAGAAAGCAAAACACAACAATAGTCCTCTCTTATTCATGGTTTTGTTTCTCATTACCATTGTTACAAGCAGTCAAGCATGGTCTACAGTATGAAAATATCTTAAGATATTTTAAGAAAGAAACCATATTTGCCTAACTTTTACTAGAGTGAGCTATTCAAATTGTTCTATTTTATTAGTTATTTTGAAAGCAGTATGGGGCAAGGGCACAAAATCTTGTTACCTGGTTGATCAATCAGACTTTTTTCCCCATCACAGAGAAAGAAATCTGGAAATGTTAAAATCATGCTGCAGAGGCCAAGCCGGAGAGTGTCAGTGCCAGTCCCGGTGCGAATCGGACTTACCCCGTGTGCTGCTCGAGGTTGTTGGCAGTGCACCGAGTTTTGTGCACAGGGGAAGATCGTGGTGACCTGTACAGTGCGTGCATCATGGGACACAAAGTAAACCATTCTGAGGAGCGCCTCTAGGTGACCCCCTAGATGAAGCAGCGGGCCTCCTGCCAGGGACACCAGCAGATCTCAGCATGTTCATTATAACTGAGTCCTGAGCTTGTCATACTGTTGGGCCTGCAGCAATGCAGACTCATCCTCTAGTCTGCATAAGAAGTCCCCTGAATAAGCTCACAGCGGACACTTGATGGGATTCTGGCTCCCCTGTGTCCCTTCGACGACATGAACACTTGGGGACATGGGGACCAATCCGACTCTCATTTGGGTCAGTCTCTTCAACAAAGGAAGTCTCGTGTGTCTAAATGCCCTGTTTGGCCTAGACATCCCCAACCCCACCAAAATATCCTCCAAAACCCTTTTATATTTTAATACTATCGCTTTTACCTTTTCATCCTTTGATTCCCCCCCCCCCCACTTTTCTCAACCCTTCCATTCCTTTCTTTCCATTCCTAATTCTTTGCTCAAACTACTGCACACACCCCTTCCACAGAGGTCAGGTGCTAGGCAGCTTTTGAGCTTGGCTTCTGCAGCCTAAGTTTTCACATCAGTCTTACTACAGCAGCATCACAGAGATGGAAAGCGACTCAAAACAAAAAAAAAAAAAGAAAAGAAAGAAAAAGAAAAGTTTGATCCCCAGTACCAAAAAACAAAACAAAACAAAACAAAACTCAAAACTCAGAGTCTACATTAATTGCTACTATGAGAAAGTAAATGTTCCCATTGGCATACCAACCAATCGGTCTTATCAATAAGTTCTTAAATCCTTTTGTTCTTAATTCACCTTTTTTTAAAAAAAACAAAAGTTTACTTATTGTTATGAAGCTGTTTTGATGAATTCATTTCAATCAACATTTATTGAGTGCTTAATAAATCTAACCTAGAACAGAGTTAGGATTCAGCAGTTTTAAAGATGAATAGAAATTGCCGCTCACTAAAAATTGTCCATGGTTTATAGGCAAGAGATATTTTTTAATATGTATATATTTGGTTTTGTTTGTTTGTACAGGGTCTCCCTATGAAGCTTGGATTGGTAGTGATCCTCCTATTTTCAGCCTCCTCAGGGCAAGGATCATAGGCATGTGCCACCAGGCCCAGACCCAGTCACAGGCTCAGGGGACCCGGGGACAGGGCTGGCGCAGCATGTGTTGCTGGGGATCGAAACCTGTTCCCTGTGCTTGCCTAAGCAGGCATTCAGTCTATGGCTATTTTGCCATCCCACAGGCAAGACAGCTCTTTGAGCATCACTGTAATTCAGACGGTAGGAAGCTCCTCAGGAAGTGCTACGAGGACACGGAGCAAGAAGAGATTACCATTCACTGATGGGCTTCCGAGGAGATGAGTGGGTCACCTGAGGTCACAAAGTGTCTGTGGCATTTGAGTTAATGCTTGAAAATAATTAAGAGGTCGCTAGATCAACAGGCAGCATTACAAACATCTCAGATTCTACCAGAGTTTACGTACAGCAATGTGGGCTTGCACAGCTATGGACCGCACAAACGCCAAAACTGACTATTGCCTACCCCCATTCTTCGGTCTGTGGGCCCTGACAACTCTGCTGCTCTGTCCCAGTCTTCCGTCCCTTTCTCTCTCCTATATCATCTTAATGTTCCTATCTTCCTGACCCTGTGAGTAAGTAGAGTCAAGTCTGCACTCAGCCCAGAGCCTATTTCTGTCTCCAAAGACCTCTTGTCAGGTCAGGACTTGAGAACTTACTGTGTTTTAAAACCTGGGCTTTTGGCAAAGCGACCACTTGTAAACCATGCAAAATGATACCTAATGGAGTGGTGGAAATTTGACATATGGCATTGTGCCCCTTCACAAAGTTTTTGGGCAATGCTAGAGTTAGTGCTCACTAGAGAAACAGGTGGAACACAAGACACACAAATGCACAAGCATAGAGTTGCCTTACAGTGGACACCCACAGAGCTGGTTGAGGGAGCGTTCAGAGGGCGTCTGCACACCAGAGATAAAGGCTTCAGCCCAAGGCCTGGGGCTCACTGCAGCAGCCTGTGCGAGCCCCTAGCAGGAAGCCAGTGGGCCTACGAGGGAAGGCTGGAGAGTCTCTGCTAGACGCAGGAGCTGATGAAGGCAAAGACAGGAGCTTCCCCAAGGTGGCAGAAGCTGGTTCATCCTTCCTCATGTTTCCTGTACCCCATGCAAGCGACAGCTGGCCTCAGGTGGTGGGTCCCGCACATCCTGGGGTGTGGAATTGCTGGGCCTGCCTAGTTAAGTTTCTCTTACCTAAACTTCTCCAGCTGACAGGAACAGTCAGACCTCACAGGCAATCTCCAAACAATGTGGATATATTATGGAAGACCAAGCTGCTTCCTTGAGTAATCTCAGCTTCAAAAGTAAACTTTCTTTAAAAAATATATGGCAGATGCTATCTGCTCCAAGAAGGCACCACTAATATTAAAATACAAGTGGCTGGGGCCAACCAGGTGGCTCAGTGGATGAAAGTGCCTGCTTAGGCAAAGCGCAGTGGCTGAGGTTCAATCCCACCATGCCATGCCGGCCCTACCCCTGGGGCACACTGAGACTGCAATTGAGACTGGGCGTGGTGGCAGGCACCTGTAATCCCAGCACTTGGGAGGCTGAAAACAGGAGGATCACTATGAGCTTGACCTGTGTAGTGAGGCCCTGTAGACTCTGTACTAAATCCATTAAAATAAAACAAAATATAAGTTGCTGTCCTAAATTAGGGACAGTGGCTGTTATCTAAGAAGATGAAAACTGTATAGTTCTTACTATATTTGTTTAAGAGGCAAATGACATATGCAATCACCCCATTTTTGCTAAAATATTAATGTAACCATCTGTCCCTTGACTACATATTAACTGAGCATCTAGCAGGTATCACAGGATTCTAGATATTGGAAATATTTAGATAAAGACCTATGTTAGGAAAATCTAAAACTGTACAGAGTTCAGTACAGACATTTTAAACTGATGATAACATAAATATCTGTTTCGATTTTGTCTCAGTTTCTCTTCTCTCATCGCTGGGACAAACACCTGACACCCATATGAAGGAAGGAAAGGGTTATTTAGCTCAGTTACTGGAGGCGTCAGTTGGTCCATACTCGACTGGCTCCAAGGCAGAGTAGCACAGACAGAGGGCAGCTTTGCATGGCGGTGGCAAAGAGCAAAATGGAGATGTGGCAGCAACAGCGGCACCGGAGAGCAAGCCGGTCTCTCTGTTTCTCTTAGTTATCTTCAGGCTATGTCCGCAGCTGGGTGTAGCACTCACACCCATAATCTCATCAGTACTCAGACCCATAATCCCAGCCTTGAACTATGAATTAATCACAAACTGTAGAACCATGCCTCAATCAATGGCTGCATGAGGCTTTGGAGGGACAAATACAGACAAATGATAACAGATCTACATAGCTTTTTTTTTTATTTTAAAGAGAGAACAAAACAATAAAAAGGATACACAAATTCAAAACAAGATGAGAGGAGATTAATAATGGTTATTATGTTACATAGTGTTATCTTCAAAGTAGTTGCTCAGATTACCAAATACAGGCATGCAAAATTAATTGAACAATAATATAAGGCACCAATTGTTCCTTTCAGTGAACTAATAGTAGTAATACAATTATCTTAGCTATCTTATGTTTGTGTGTGTTTGTGTTTATATATATATATATATAATTTATATATATATATATATATAAATTTATATATATATATAAATTTTCCCTTCTTTCTCTTCTTTCCTCCATCCCAGTTCTTTCCTTGTGAGAAGTTTCTTTCCCTTTCACAATATCTATTGTGCTGTTTGGATCTTATTTACTCTTTTAGTTTCTTACACAACATAAAGAGAGACAATCTGAAGTTTATGCAAGTGAGTCTAGTTCATTTCATTTAGGAGTGTAGTCCCTAGTTGCATCTGTTCACCTGGAAAAGCCTTCAGTCCTTCTTTCTTTATAGCTAAGGAGCACTACACCATACACAACTTTTCATTCATTCCTCAGGTGAAGGGTATTGGGGTTGTCTGAAGATTTAGCCATGACAGTTTGCCCTCACAAATGCATCAGCTTGTAGCTCCTTTGTAGTAACAGCAAAGCAAAGGAGAGAAAGTGAAAACCTAAGAGTCATGACAATTCAGTGTGCAGATAGTTCTGGGACCACTGTAAGAAGAATTTTAACAAGACGCCTCAGAGCTTGGTCTATGGGCACTGCGTTCCTCTGACCATATTGTGTTATATGGCAAAAGGAAAGCTAACCGGGTGGTCCCGGTACAATTGTATGCACCCCTTAAAAGCAGAGCGCTCTTTGATGAGGAGCAGGAGAGGATGTCAGAGAGATCTGAAACGTAACAACAGTCAGCATCACCATGAGAACTTCATGATGTTCCGAGCTATAGACAAAGAGGTTAAGCTGAGGGCGTAGAGCTCTGGTTGCTCTGGAAGAGGAAATTACATCCCGCTAATGGCCAGCAAAAGCACAGCAACCTCAGTCCTACAACTCCAAGAAATTGAAATCAGCCAACAAACTTAAGTGGGACTGGATAGTGATTCTTTCCCCGTGCCTCCACACGAGAGCTTAGCCCTTCTACCACTTGGCTTCCAGTCCCATCAGCTTCGCAGCAGAGAAGCTGATAGAGGACACTGGTGTTGTGAGCTGGGGGACAGCAGAAGTTCACAGATTTCAGTCACCATGTTTGTGGCAACGTGTTATAACTGTGATAGAACAGCTTATCCACAAAGGAAGTCAGTGCAGTAGGCTTGGCTGACTCGGAACATGCAAGTGTCTTCAAGTAAAATAAGAAGCGGCCTCAGACAGTGAAAGGGTGTGAGTGGACTTAGTCTCTGACTCAGATTCTTGGAGGAGCCAGCTCTTCGCGTTCACTGGTGCAGCCCCAGGAGCATGCGCACTCCACACTGGGCACTGGGTTTGCTCTGCGCATGCAGGTACAGTCAACCTGAGCTCCATGACTGGCACATGCTAAGCACTCAGTACATAGTGGATCACATAAAAGCGCTTTAAATTAAATTGCCTTTGAGAAGCCTCCTCCTCATCCTGCAGCCTCTTTTAGGCTCTCTGGTGAAGGAAAGCCTGTGTCTTGTGGCTCTCCCCCTCCAAGGTCATTCAGCTTCCATCCCTCTTATCTTTAATGTGTGTTTCCCAGCACACACATTGTCCTGTCTCCTCCTGAATGAAGCAGAACTGTGGTTTAGCTCTTCGTCCCGTAATGAGGCAGCATACATAATATCTCTGGAAATAGCAGATGCCACTTTTACAACGCACTCCTGAGCCCGCAGCTGGGCCAACAGGGCGCTTCTACCTGCACAGTCCTCCTCTGCTTGGAATCACAGGCTGGGGGTCCTCCCGCACCCTGCCACTGTGACACACCAGCAGGGAGTGGTTCTGTCAGGAGAGGACCCTGCTACCCTGCTAGACACTGTTTGCTTTGTACAATTTCCGTGCAATAACATGCAAACACCGCGCAGTTACAGGATACTCTGTGGGCCTCCCCTCAGGCATGTGCCTCAGCGGCCGCTGTGCACACTCTAGTTAGGAGAGATGCCAGATCCCTTTGGCCTTGTACTGCTTAAGATATACACTTCCTCGTAAGCATTTTTCTGGGAAAGCCCAATGGCCAGGGCCCAACTAAAATGCTGGATGAAGACGTGTTTGTCTATTCCCAGCCTTCATGCTGTCCTTATTACTCCAGCTTGTCTAGGAGTTTGGTACCAGTGTGTTATGGTTTGATGTCTGGGGACCCCAACCCCCAAGACTTCGTGCACCAGAGACCAGGGCTTGTGGGAGATGATTGGACTTTGGGTGCTCTACCTGGCTTGGTATTGGGAGGTGGGGCCTGAATGCAACAAACTTAAAGATTAGGGAGGGTTCCCACTGTATATATTGGAAAACAAGCTCACATGACTCTGAGGACAAATGCTTCACCACTATTTTGTACTGTCTCAGTCTATGTGGTCTGAAGGTGTAGAAAATCATAGAAACACAAGGTCATTGTTGTAATAGGTAACTGTTCTCCTGATGAGCTCGGGTCCTAACTTGTGTACATAGGTCATAGGAACAGGGGAGCTGGAGTCCTACAGGCACAAGAACTTTCCATGTTGTCTCTCCCACACTTTGCATTTTGACAGCATGAGAAAATGGATCAGTTAATTATACACTGAAAATACAGTCATGCATCCAAAGAGCTGGGGATTGTTTTAAAGCATTTCAAGCCCAAGCCTGCAGCACACCTTTCTTTGACATAGCACAACTACAGATGTCCCAGCATGCCTGCATCTGTTAGGCTCAACAACGATGTGCACCAAGGAGTATTGCGAGCTGGGGAGGGTGCAGGACGCTGCTGATTTTGAAATAATGCTACCAGTGCAGATGCAGCCGTTGTACAAGGATGGTCAGGGCTTGCAAGAGTGTTCGTATATATCATGACAAGAGGAACAACGTGCTTAACACTCAACCCGATAAAAGTCAGACGTGATATTTTTCTGTTTACTTAAGGGGGAGACCAAGAAGGGGTGGGGGAAGAAAGGAAGGAGAGAGAGATTCAAAAAGATGATAAGGACAAAGATGCTTTGGCTTCCGATACTGAGGTCTGTCAAGAGAAAGGTCTGTAGGGTCTGAAGGTGTAGACAGATCGCAGAAAGGTAAGCAGGCCATCTTCCTGAGAAGCTCGGACTCCTGTCCTAATAGGAAAGTGGAGAGAAAGGTTGGCTAGCCTCTGTGACTACTGCGGAGGACAGCACCGGTGCTGGGTTTGCAGGATGTGAAAACGCCCTCTGCGCCTGACACTGTCTCCATTCACGCTGCCATCCGCCTGCTGGTTTCTTATTCAGCCTGGTGTGATCTGCGCAAGTTGTTTTTACAACCAGCTATCAAGAACAAATATTGGCCTTCCTCTTCCTGTGCCCTGAGTCATCCCTGTATCCAGGGCACCCAGCGCAGCACCAGGGTCTGGGGCTGCTTCTGGGCCAGCACTTATTGGCTCGCGCTGGGTAAACACAGCAGATCAGGGTGGCGTCTTCTGCCCTTCCCCAGCCCTTGCCCCTCTCCAAGTTGAGGGTCCACCTCCTGCCAGTGTTTCACTTCTGGGGAGCACGCCTAGGAGGCTGTGCAGAAGGCACTGCATTTAGAAGCACGTAGCAAATACTGTTTCTAGGGTAAAACTAATGATCTTACTCCTTTGGCGTTTCTCAAAGATCCTACAGACGACGCTTGCTAAATTTTCACTTCTGAATTGCCGATGGAGATCAACATTTCTTACTATTCTTCAAATAAAAACATACATTTGTGTGTGCATGTACACACACACTTGCTTCTAGAAAATATACTTTGTTTATTTGTCTGGCTCAGGAATAGGAAAGCAGATGCAGGGAGAAGTCCTTGTTTTGTTTTATTGTACAGATTGTTTTTAAGGTTAAAAGTATATGATGGATTCGCCTTAAAAAAAAGTAAGGCTATATCAGAATGTCGGATAGATTGTGTTTCCCCTAAAAGTGAAAGATAGATTTTTACTGTAGGTAAAGGCAAACCACTAAAAATGAAGTCACACTGTTCTCTAAGGAATGCTGTAGCAGAATCATCAACCTTGAATACAATATTTTGTCACCAGCTGATGAGAAAACCACTTTCACTGAAGAAGTTGAAATCACATTCAGCAGTTAATTTGTTTCTGATAAAACTGCTGATAAAAATACCTTTTCTAATTTGAGCAAGTCTTCAAACTCTAATACATATGGGAGCCATTGTACATCCAAATTCAAATCATGCTTTTGATAAAATTCATGTGGCATCGCTTTCTAAAACAACTATACTGGGCCAGAGAGACAGCTCAGTGGACTAAGGCTCCTGCTTAGGCAAGTGCAGGCTAACACAAGAACAGTGGGGTTTGATCCCGGGCACCACATGCTTCGCCAGCCCTGATCCCAGTGTGGGCTGAGCAGGCCAGAGTCTGGGCGTAGTGGTGCACGTCTATAATTCCAGTGCTAGGGAGGCGGAAAGCAGGAGGATCACCATGAGTCCAAGCTGTGTAGTGAGACCCTGCATCAAATAAGTAAGTAAATAAATAAATAAATATCACATGGGAATAAATTCTCGAGTGTCCGCACCACTGCCCTTCTGCCCTTTCCTGTTAGTGTTTGTGTGTGCACCCAATGTGTTCACCTGTTGGATGTCTGGTCTTCAGATGGGGGTGCTAAAAGTGGTTAAGATGCAGAACTCAGTCCAAGGCCTTTCTGCTTCCCAGGCATCTCTGCCAGAAAAATTGATGCTGACCTCAGCATTGGTGCTTCTGAGAGTGAGTCCCCAGGGAAGAGCAGCCGGGTGCTCTCTAACTTCCATCTTCCTGCCTCCCCACTGGCCTCTCCCTGACACTCACTCCATGGTGATTCCATGTGTCCTGAGATGACACAGCCGAACACACCTCACCAGGAGCCAAACTGGCTGAGTCTACTCTTGGAATTTCAGCCTCCCAGAGTATGGGTTAAATAAGCCTCTTTTCTTTATGAAGTACCCAGCCTTGGGTAAGTTATTTATAACAAAGGAAAACAGACAAATACAACATTTGTTCTTATAAATTTGCTAGAAAGGTGTCTCCAGGACCATACTGGAGTTTTGAGAATTTGTGCCTAGAACCTTAAAGTCTAGCTTAGAAATGTCTGTTTTTAGAAGGATTGTCCCAGATATATTTTATTACACAACACTGCTGCTATTATAACATTGGCACTAGGTATTGTCACTAGGTATTGCCACTGCTTCTGGGAAACAGTTTTCGGTATTAACCAGTTTTCCATCACTATAACAAAATACCTGAGATAATCAACTTATCAGGAGAAAAGGCTTATTTCAGTGGCTGGTTTCTGAGGTCCCAGTGCATGATGGGCAGACTCTTGCTATTAGCCCTGTGGTGGGGATACCCAGCATGGTAGGAGTGTGTGGTGAAGTAAAACTTCTTAACTTGGGACTGGGAAGCAAGAAAAGAACCACATGAAGACTGGAATCCCACAGTGCCCTTTAAGAACATATTTTCAAGAACCTGAACACTTTCTACTAGTTCCAGGTCTTAAGTCCCACCCTCTTTCTACAGCACTCTCTGTAGAATCAAGCCTTTAACACATAAGCCTGTAGGAGATTCTAAAATGCAAACCACAGTAGTGTGATTCACTGCTGCTCTTTTAGTTCTGTAGCAGAGGAAGAAGCTCTAGACCTCCTCAGTTATACGGGCTTGAGAAATTTCCAAAAAGTTAATATACTGGAAACAAGGACTGGCCTGATAGCTCAGTGCCTGCTTAGGCAGAGCTCAGTGACTGGGGTCCGAGCCCCCGTGTGCCACGCCTCCCCTGCCTCCGGGGTGTGCTGCGATGGCAATTGAGACCAGGCATGGTGGCGCATGCCTGTAATCCCAGCACTTGGGAGGCTGAAAACAAGAGGATCACTATGAGTCCGATCCACACAGTGAGACCCTGTAGGCCCTGTATCCCATAGACCCTGTACTAAATAATTAAAAAAGCAAATACTGGGAATGATCTTGACCTTGGAATGGTTAGTGTAGAGGCAGAAAGGTGCAGTTGCTGAAGAGGAAGCACACTATGTTCCTTCTCTTGATCAGCCAGTCGTTCCAAAAAAAACGTGGGGCTCCTTTTCCTCCAGAGTCATGTCACAGTGTAGACTGGCACGGTAGCCCTGACACAGTGTTTCCCACCAGGAAATGTGTCGGGATTACCCAGAACTCCTTGTACCAGGAACTGTGCTGCAATTACCCAGAAACCCCTGCACATTCTGAATGACTCACTGTCCCTTCTTCAGCGTGTTGCTTTGCTGACTCTGTGAAGCACATTGCATTTGGCTTTTGATGGATTTATCATTGGTGTATCTTAAATGTGCACCTCTCCACAATGACCAAAACAGTATACTTTTTCAGGGAGCACTTTTTATGCTATACTTGTCCCAGGTGTGAGCTGTGAACATGAACATTCCTTTTGCAGAATTTCTTTTTCTACAAGTCTATCTGGTATTTGTAACCAAGACTTAGGAAACCTACTGTGAAGATAATACTCGGGGCTTTGGGCTGGTCCCTAAGGTGCTTCCTGTCCCATGCTGCTCCATTTGGACAAAGGCATCTGGCTTTCCAAGGAGGCATCTGGGGGTAGAAAGCAAAGGAGGTGGTTCCTCTGAGACCAGATGAAAGGCCCCCTTGTCCACCTCCACCACCACCACCACCAGCAACAACAGCACTGCCACGTTTGGCTGGGGCAGACAGACAGGAAGTGTCTCTGTGTGACAGTACTCACGGTTTTCCAGCCACACAGCATGGCACACGGCCTCAGAAGGGCTGCCAAGGGTGTGCCACTGGCTACTCTCCGTGTCCAGACTCCACGCTCACAGGACTTGCCCGAGCGGCCCAACCTCCCCCGCACCCCAGCTCTCTTCGGTCTGAGATGACTTTGGGGCCAGTGTTATAATGGCAGCAGTGTTGTGTAATAAAATGCATCTTTGGGTTTCATGGAGACCAGCAGTCCTGCCTCCCTGCTCACTAAATGTGCCTGCATTCTGCGATGCTTTCCCTCCGGTCTACAGGGGCTTTCTGGACTTCTAAGTCAAGGTTCTGCTTGCTAGTTCGTTGGGTCAGAGCACAGAAGAAAAGTGCCGGGCCCTGACTCACAGGGCGGCAAGGGGGCGTGGTGCTAAGGGGACACACATGGCCAGGGAGCAGCTCCCCCTTCCCTCCTGCACCTTGTTCCCTCCCAGCATCAGGGCCTACAAACCTCGGGCACGAGGTTTAATGAGCACGCATTAAACACCGTACTGAAGTATCCAGCACTGAACTGACAACACATTGCCTCTCGGTATCTGCTTTCCTATCACCACAGCACTTATCAAAGTCCCTCCTGAGGGAGCCAATCTCCCGAGCTCCTCAGGACCCAAAGCTCAAGTACGCTTGGGTGACACAAACGACTGCAGCTGCATTCCTGAGGCTGCACGGGCATCTACAGCCTTCAGAGACAGTTGTCCCCAGGGCAAGCTGTGAACCGCTCTGCTCCCATTGTCTTGTCTGTGGAAAGGAACTAATCTGTGTTTGTTGCACAGTTACTTTTGTGAACACTAAACTAGTTTCCGTATAGTAAACATTTAGTACAATAACTGGTACATCAATAGATTTAATAAATGTTAGACTAGTGTTTTTTCATCTACTACTACAGTCATTTAACTCTGACTTAGAATTTTTCCAATTAAAATAATACACTTTTTAATATTACAGAACCAAGTCTTTGGGCTGGTGAGGTAGCTCAGTGGACTAAGCACCTACTTAAGCCAGCTCAGGAACCGGGATTTGATCCTGGCACTACGTGCTGCATCGTCCCCCACTCCCCGGGCGCACCGAGCTGGCCACAGAGACTAGGCACGGTGGCACATGCCTGTAAGCCCATTACTGGGGAGGCTGAAAACAGCAGGATCACTATGAGTCCAAGCTGTGTAGTAAGACCCTGCACCAAATGCATTAAAAATAAGGTCCGGGGAGATGGCTTAGTGGAATAAGCGCTTCCCTGGTAAGCGCAAGGGCCTGAGTTCAATCCCTGGTTCCGCAAAAAAAAAAAAAAAAAAAAAAAAAAAAATCCTCCAAAAATTAAAAATAAAACAAAGCAAAATAAAAACACAAGTATTCTCCAACATTTACTTGGCCCTGAGTCTTTCTGGGGGCTAAGTAACAGTATTACTAATTTCCATTGGTTTATTGGAAGGAATATTTAATGCCTAATTTTTTTACCAATTTTACATGCTTACATGTGGTAATCTGAACAACTACTTTGAAGACAAGTATATGCAATATAACAGCCTTAAGGCGGGCATGGTGGCACATGCCTGTAATCCCAGCACTCAGCAGGTTGAGGCAGGAGGATTGTTGTGAGTTTGAGACCAGCCTGAGCTACAAAGTGAGCTTAAGGCCAGCCTGAACTGCATAGTGAGACCCTGTCTCAAAAAGACAAATATATATATATATATATATATATATATATATATATATATATATATATATCAGCATTTGTTGAATCATTTTGTTTTGAAATTCTGTGTTGTTTTAATGTTTTTCATTCTCTTTAAAAAAAATTAAATCCCTTCAATTCAATGTGCGTGGTTTTTAACAAGAAGCCCTAGAGATGACTCTTCATGCTCTAGGAAACCTCCCTGGCCTTTCTTGGTATAATGGGTCTTGCTGTGGAAGGAGAAATACAGAGGCCAGAGTGAGGGCGAGGTTTCAGGCTCCAGACATGACGTCCTCTCCACATTCCAGCAGAGAGCCCACAGCATGGGCTGAGATGCCCAGGGGGGCTGAATCTAAATCTGCACTGCAGATTTTTAATACATTTTGCGAAAGGAAGAAGAGAAATCGCCATCCCGGGCTGCGCGGGGCATCGCCATCAGCTGTGGCCCATGTGGACCACGGTGGGCCTGTAAGACTGCCATAGAACCAGAAAGTTCCTGTCATGCAGTGACACTGTGACCATCCCGTGATGGCACACAACACGTCACTCATGGGTTTGTGGTGATGATGGAGCAGACAAACCTGCTGTGCTGCCTGTTGTATAAAACACAACTTGTGTACAATTCTATACAATGCATAAAATAGGCACTGATGAAGCGGTGTCATGGCGCCTGTATTTTCTGCACTGTGCACATGCTCTGGTGGCGGCAGCCATGTCAATCTTGTACTTATTTTGTCTCCGCTTCGCATCCAGAGGCCACTTTGACACACTTCCCTGACCATCTCTGCCTGTGTCACACCACACTGTGAGGTCCATGACAATGAAATGACCAAGGACACATTTTCCCGTGCAGGTCCTCATCATGAACTGACACCTTCAACCTCCCTAAACTTCAGGGTTCTCAATCTCCAAGTAGGAATGATTGTACTGGCTGCCCTGTACCATTATCTAGTGGAGTAAGTGGAATGTAGTTAAGCATCCAGAAATTCTGTCTCCTAGTTATTAGAGCTGCACTAGTAGAATACGTGACCATCATCTCATATCCTCTGCTTTTACCAACATGGGATCTTAGCCTTCCTGCACATATCCTGCTACCTTGTAAGTCATCTGCTCCTTCTCCCTGGCCGGTGTCCATGGCAACATCGACCGCACCACGCTTTCTGCCGCTCCTCATCGTCTATCATGCTGGAGCTCTTGAGGGGACTGCACGTCCTGGGATGCAGAACGTTGCAAGTTCTGGCGTTGGGTTCCAGACTCAAATGCCACCTCCCCTCAGGAAAAGAGCAAAAGTAACTCTTGCCTGACTCATTGCTCTGAATTATAGTATCATTATGTTGGATGCTGCCTTGAATTCAGTCAAAGTTCCCTTATTTGAGGAAACAAAACCCTATGTATTTAATCCTGCAGAGTTATTCTGCTAATTTTAGGTTCTGTGCAGCTCCCAGAAGCCTGTATAGTGGCCAACAGCAGCCCTGAGCACAGGGACCAGGTCGGCCGCTCTGCACGGAGGACTGTGTGCTAATAAATTATATTAATTATAGTGAATTGCTAATGGTGGTCAGCTGGTTACACCCAGCTGAATTGAGCTAGCGAGGTGCTAGGTGCAGGAGGCCCACCTGCGGGCTGTGGCCAGCAGCAGAAGAGGCAGAACGGGAGAAGCTGGTGGAGCTGCTGGTTCTCTCGGGCTGCTCTGCTGCAGGACCCTGTCATGCGGGCTTTCCTGGTGAGCGCGGCTGTTCTCGGCTGCTCCTGGAGGCGCACAGGGCCTTTGCTGGCACCAAGAATGGCTATGGTTCATTTTGGGGGAGCTGTGGGCCTCACCTTAAGGATTATTTCCTGGCTCTGGAGGCGAAGATGGTGCGCTGCTCGGCCTCCTGGAGCAGCTTGTCCTGCTGGATCTCCTGGTGAGAACTCACCTGTCTCCATCTTTGGAGGAGCTCCAGCCCTCACCGCTGCTCAGAGTGGCCATGGCACTTGCGGCAGCTCTCAGATCTGTGAGCTGGGCCTGCATGAGACGCTGTCGTGGGCCCTCGGCCTCCAACTGGTCTGGTGGGAGGCGTTGTACGGGCTCTAGGTCCTCAGCTGGACTCATGCAGGATATTAGGATCCAGGCCCACAGCTGGATTCTTTGGTCTTAGTATGTGGACAGATTTCCTGCACTGTTTGGGTGATTATAAAATAATGTTATAAAATGTGTTCTGTATTGTATTGTTCCCCTTGCAAAAGCCCCGAGCCGTGACAATGTCAACAAAGGAACCTCCCTTTCCTGCGGGTCTCGAGGGCTCTGAGGTCTCTTTCTGTGACTGCTCAGAGGACAGCTGGACTTCACAGCATGCTCCTGCTGCAGGTGCCACTCTACATCACATCCACTTCTTATCTGTGCAGCCTTTATCTTAGAAAGTTGAGAAAAATAGGAAAATTGGCCGCAGATTTATATTTCCTTTGATGAAAAGCTAAACTAATGCATACTTGAGTTTTAGAAAATTTACTTATTAAAAAAATATATGCGGTACCTAATCATAGCCACAGCTTTATCGCTTGAAGCAATACGCTTTCTTTAACTGTACAAGAAATACAGCAATTGATTTACACCATTTTTATTACAACACCCATCTATTTTATGAGAAGCAACATCACTAAATTCCAAGAGATGAAACATACAATGTGCAGTTTTCCATCCATTAAGTAATATTGACAAAAACGGTGTGTTTTTATTAGGCCAGATCGCTAAACATACGGGTTCCTGGGAGGTCAGAATTAAATTGAGCAGCGTTTGTTACACACGGGCATTGACAGTAAATTAGGGCAAGTTTTATTGTTGAATTGCTTCCGTTTGAAGTGGCCAGAAATAGACACGTTATTTTATTTTTTTACTTATTCCTCAAAAATACAAAAGGCGCTTGAAGGCGGTGTTGTTCACATCCAAAACCAACGCCGTGTAACACATATCTGGTAAAAGAGTATAGTGAGATGGAATTTCTCGTCTTGTATGCAGCGGTAGTAGAAAGTGCAAAATTCCATCAGCAGTGCGTTGAGTTCTTACGCAGGTCCTTAAGCGCTCCCCGGCATGTGGCACACTCAAGTCCTTCTTTTATGAGATTTATTTTTAACAGATGCGCGCAAACAGAACTGCATAGATCAGAACCCGGCAATGTTTCAAACCATGTTTAAATCTGGTTAAACATCCCTATCTCCTCGCACTTTTAGCATTGCCTTCTGGTGAAAACTTTGACGATCCTTTATTTGTAGGATTTTTGTTGTTGTTGTTGTTTATTTGTTTTTTTTCAGTCAGTCACCTTGTCCTGCAATCGCACACCAGAACTCCTTGCTGCTGTTTAACTGTAATTTGAACTCAGCAGATCACGCTCCATGCAGTGTGGCTGATCTACCACACGGGGGCACTGTGCTCAGGTTCCTTCTGAAAGAACAATTCGCAGTCTCAGAAACAACGCGCTTTCTTGGCTCATCCCAGCACATCCTTGCTGGTGCAGAACAAGGTCTGCACGTGCCCGTTGCAATCGGATGGAGAAGAAACGGAGAAATTATCGTGAGCTGCTCAGCAGCGCGTAACAAATGCGACAGCTGTGGGCCACATTCATTACAGTCATTTCCCACGCACGCCACACGACGGCGCTCGTTCCTTGTCCCTGAGGCTGGGTGTCTGCAGCGGACGGCCAAGGTTTTCAGAATTTGGCTTTACCAACCACGCTGTCATTTTGCAGAGTGATTCCATGTTGGAACGACGGAAGGGAAGGTTAGAACAATAAAACGGGGAGCTAATTTCATTGCACTCTCGCTTGGACTCCTATTTCCTAAGCAGAAGCCCCACTTCGTGAAGACCACGCTAATTTTCCCTAGCTTCCATTGTTAGATTAAATCCCTCTTTTAAAAAGTGACCAAAAGTTTAAATAATCTACCCATAATAATGCACGCATGCAAACCATTAAAAAGGTAATTTTTGAGAAAACTGATTTTATTACTCTATGCTGCAATTAGATTTTCAATTCTGCTGGGTTTTGGTAATTTTCTAGCTCAACTGCTCTTATTTGGAATTTTCACTCTTCGATTAGCTTTGACAGTTTCCTACTATGCAGGCTAGGCTGGCCTTGACCTGCAGGGCTTTTTGTTAAAATACTTGGGTTTCAAGATTTCTGCGTTGTGCTGTGGCTCTTTGAATTGTGGTCCTTCTTTGTCACCTGAGAGGGCGCTCTCTCTTCTGGAGAAAGATGTCCCTGGGCTTATGAAAGGAGTCAGATTGCTGTGTAGCAGTAAGTAGACATGAGTTTTGCAAAAATTCACAGGGTGGCTGAAACAAGACTGGGGCTTCAGTAGGAACCAGGTAGGAAATGGGAATGTCCCTTTGTACAAAACGCCCCCGCTGTTTCAGACACGTGTTCACCTTTTGAAATCACTCACAAGGAAACTAGGGTCTAAAGCCTGCGGGAAGATCTTACTAACTTGAAACAAATTGACAACCACAAGTAGGTCCTTTGAGACAGCGGGGACCAGCTGAAGCCAAGAAAATCTGTGACTCCCAAGTGAAGTTAGCATAAATGAACAGGTGGTGGCGCTAGTTCAGTACAAGAAAGAAACGCATCCGAAGGTAGCCTCTGCTGAGCGAGCTGTTCTCCACTGGGGCTGACATCGTGGAGTGAGTCAGCTTCGTACTGAGTGTTTACTCCAGCCCCGGGGGGCCACGATAGTCAGGACACAAGGTAGAAAGAACTTCAAGGTGAAAACGCAGCGCTTACAAAGCAACACTTACACCTCAGGCCACCAGATCCCAGACAGACACCATGGACGTTCCTAACTGAAGGTCGCTTGCTGGGTCTGTAGGCTCAGGTGTACGGAGTGGACAGAGCTTAGGAAAAGATGGAAGACCGGGGAAGAATAGGGGAGGGCACAGCCAAGGGGCAAACTACGGAGCAGAAAACAGGAGGCGGGGTCACTGGGGGGAGGGACGGAGCAGCAGCTGCAACAGTGGTGAGCTGCCTCTCCCAGCAGATGTGCCTTCGTCCTACAGCGCCTCTGCCTCTAACAATGTGGGGAGTGGGGGGCCCCAGGGGCCTCCTGAGGCAGGGACATCAAGCTCATGCTTCTGCTTGGGTACTTGGCTCCTGGTGTGGACCAGCTTGGCTTGGACTTGGCTGCCTGTGTTTTTGTTGTTGTTGCTTGATTTTGACTCTACACTCTGCCCTCCTCCTCGTGTTCCCATTCAAACTGGGCCCGGGAAATGGGCTGAGGCTTTCTATTCCTCCAAGCCCCAGGACCCCCTTAACCAGGTAAATAAAAGTTGCTTCTCTCCTGGAAGAGGAAGAACTTGGGTACAAATCAGGTGAGCTCTGATGTCAGCCCAGGAGAGGTTTGCTGACTGGCAAACCTGACAGTCTTATGACTGTGCTCCCAGGCCTCTTCCCACTGCTAGGAGGACAAGGCGTCTCCCCTGGTTGAGGGGACAGGGCTGGGATGACCCAAGCACCACTTAGACAGTAGCTTGTCATTGTCCCACAGGCCTCTGAGCTCCTGAAGCTAAGGTGTACATTCATTTGAACAAAACCCTACCTACAGCTCATATTGTTTCATTTTTGTTTACTGAGCTTTTTTATCTCCCAACAAGAAGATGGTTCATGAAAGGTTTTTAAAAATGTATTTAGTACAGGATCTGCAGGGTCTCACTACACAGATTGGACTCCTAGTGATTCTCCTGTTTTCAGCTTGCCAAGCACCGAGATTACAGGCGCACGACACCAGCCCAGTCTCTGTCAACACTCAGTGTGCTCCGGGGCAGGGCCAGCACTGCAGGCTGGGTTTTGAACCCTGATCCCTGTGCATGCCTCAACAGGCACTTTAGTCTGCCGAGCTGTCTGGCTGGCCCTCATGAAAGAATTTTATACGGAAAAGCCTGGGTTTTAAAAATGACATCACAGGCTCCATATCACACTAGTGCAAAATATTGTAAATTTAAATTTTAATAATTACAAAAATACATTCATGCTATGCCTATTTAGCCTATTAGGATTGTAATTATCTACTTTAAACACCTTTTCAAAAGCATCACTGGGAATGATCTACAACTATACATATTTCAGAATGATACCACGAATACTTATAATGAAATTACTGTGTAGAATTTGCTTTGCTAAACTTTTCCATTCTCATTTATACAATGAGAATTGAATAAAATTAAGCTCCTTAAGGGAAACAGACTTTTAAATAAATGTTTGGAGAGGAGCTTCAAACCTTAAACCTTGTATTCTAGCTTCGTGGCTGCAGTTATGCATCACTTTCCTGCACAAAGGAAACCAGCTCAGCCAGGGGTAGGGGTGGACTTTGACAGCCGCCACCAGCCAGGGGCCCGCTGAGGTGGCCAGTGGCTCCGAGGCATGCTCTCCTGAGCTCCGGCCAACCCTAAATCCATCTCTGGTTCCTTGTGGTGAAGCAAGGCCAAAGATTCCAGGTCAGTTCTTTGCATCGGCATAGGCATGGAAAAGTTTCTTGCAGGACAACTCCATGGGGACCAGGGCCACCTTCGGGCACACCTGCCCTTGCCCAACCCCTTCACCTGCAAGCAGAATAGCACATAAGGGTTCCAATCACACAATATTGCATTTGAGATGCAGGTGTGGCTTACTGGAAGAAGGGCCTTTAAACTATTGAATTTAAATAATTTTTTTCTGGATAACGTGTAACATATGACTAGGCTCTAAAATATGACTAGGTTGAGGGCAGATACTACACTGAATTACACACAGTATATATGCAAAGGTTATAACAATGAACACAAATACACACTGAGGGTGGAGGTGCGTGTTTATAATTTCAGCACTCAGGAAGCTAAGGCAAGAAAATTGCTACAAATCTGAGGCCAGTCTGATCTGTTTAATGAGTTCTAAACCAGCCTAAGTGATATAGTAAGACCCTGTCTCAAAAAAAAAAATTAAAAGAAAGTACACTACAACTGAGCAGAAAATACGTCCTATTGCCATCTGAAGCAATGCTGTATTAGCTAAGCAAAGATGACCCCACAATAAGAGAATTTTTAAAAACACCCTCCCGCCATCTCTACTTTCTCCAGCAGCCCTGAGGGCTGGGCCTCCTTGTTTACAGTTGTACCTCAGGTAGTAGCAGGTAGGGGCTCCTAGGAAAACTGAATAAAAATTTGAAATTACCTAAGGGCTACCTAGCTCATTCCTGCAGAAGCTCATGTCAGTTCAGAACAAGGTAGGCTGCAAGAAGTCCGTGGAAGTCATAAAAGTGGGAGGATTTCAAGGAAGGGATTTCTGCAACCTACGGCAATCACGAAAGTGGTTGTACAAACAGGGCCACGCTGGAGAGCAGCAGAGGGCCCGCGCTTTCCTAGTTCTCCGCGCTTACGCGCGGTCTAGAGCAGGCTTCGGCGCTCGTCGGGTCCCCGGGCGTTACCGCAGAGCCTGTGCTTTCCTGCTTTGCCGAGACTGCCTCTTCATATGAGAATTACAGGTCTGAGGAAGGCAATGGGAAACCCAGAGCCAGCGGGCCTTGATGCAGGGAATCAGCAAGAGCCGGAGCCGAGAATCGGCCTCATCTGGCTCGGAGAGCCTGGACAGGAGCGGGGGTACAGCTCCCGAAGGTCTCAGGATGAAAACCCTGCGTCTTGCAAAAAGCGTCCTCGGAGGCGCCCTCGCAACTCCATCTCGCTCAGCCGTGCCTAAGGCGAAGAAGCAGATCCTGCAAAACTAGAGAATGGAAGGGCTGCCTAGGAGAGCGTGGCCAGCAACGGGCAGGCCGGCTAGACCAGAAGAAAGGCTGGACGTTAAATTTTAAAAATGATTTATAAGACCACGAGAAGAGACAGATGCGATTAACGCTAAAATAGAAAAATAAGGTATAACATGCAAGCTAAAGAAAAATGGTTATTTGGAAATTTTTACAAAAGAGACTTAGAATCCCCATAGTAAAATATTGATACTTAAGTGTGATCCTAAAACTAAATCTTTCAAAGAAAAAAAAAATAAATAGCCGTACGCTAATTTGAATTTGGAATTAGCAAAAATAAAGTATGACCTTTCCTACTAAGGAGGTCAGGTCCTGCAGGGCCGGACCTCGCGGGAAGGATTTGCACAGGAGACCCGGCGCCCTCTTGTGGCCGCGGCAGAGAAGCATCTCCGTGTGCACGCATATCCTCTACGCCACCCTGCGCGTTTGTTCTGTCTGTCCTTGCCTTCAGTTACTTGATCATCACTTGACATAGGAAGATTATGCGGAAAGTCGGCTTTCCTAGACGTGCCTAAGGAAGAGAGAGCAGCCTGTGGAATGGCTCAGGTGAGGAGACACGCGGCAAACGAGGGGGAAAAAGGGAAAAAGTCTCAAGAAGCACTGAGTAGACCGAAAATTTAGAGCTCTCTGCAAAAAAAAAAAAAAAAAAAAAAAAAAAAAAAAAAAAAAAAAAAAAAAAAAAAAAAAAAAAAAAAAAAAAAAAAAAAAAAAAGCTGCTCATAAGAAGAAAGATGCAGTGTCTCGGCTTTCGGCTTAAGCTTGGGCTTTCATCAATTTAAACGAGTGCAGAGTGTTTCCCAGAGGAAAAAGAAGGGCACAATAGGACACCTTTCCTTTCAGACACTTGTGGCCCCCACACCCAGAGGCATGTGACCAGCCAGGCCTTGGCCTTGGGCGAGACCAGAATTCAGCCAGACCCAGCGCTGGCTTGCCCACGTGTCATCACTTGACAAGTTCTTTTTCTTTTTTTTTTTTTCAGTCCAATTTATAGACACGCAGTTGGTAAAGTGATTGCAACAGCGCTGTCACGAGTATCGCAGCGTGCGTCACTTAGCTTTTCTGACAGTATTTTTTTGCAACAGTAGCTTTATGCATTAAGTGAGAAATACTGTGAAACTGCCTATTAAGTTCCAAAGCATTGTGTAAGTGTATGTCAATATTTGTACGGCAATATTTACTAGGGGGTAGGGGAAATTGGCTCAGTGCACCCTTGTATCCTGCATGCGTAGTTCGTTCGCCCCAAGTGTCACATTTTTCCCATGGTGCACCGGTTCTATTTCAGACAGCATTGGTCTCTGCGAAAGGGAAGTGGACCGGGTAGAGAATAAACACGTGTTACTCGTATGTACTGGTCCCCCGCAAGCCTCAATGAACGCAGCGATTGCATATGGCAGACGTGTACTAATAAAAATATTCTTTAACAGAAACTGGAAAACAAAGTATCTTCATTAAATAATCCTTAGGTTGGGGCAATAAGGACCTTGTGCTTTTGTTAATCAGAGAGCAATGAATGGAACCCTAACAACAACAATTGTATTGGTACTTCCAGTTTCGTATAAGGTCTTATTATGGTAAAGCAGCCCAGTCACATAGCAAAGAACTCACTGGAAAACTTCGCTGTTAATAATGGGAGACAGAAGGTGAAAAGTCATATGAAAGTCACTTCAGCATATTCTATTAAATTTGTGTCCTATTTTTTTCTTCCTATTATTGGGAAACAAATTATTATTTAAAATTTAGCCTATTTTTTTGGTGGTAGGAGGAATTGAACTCAGGGCCTTGCACTTGCCAGGCAGGTGCTTATGCTGCAGAACTCTATCCCCCGCCCTTAAAATTTAGCCTTCTCTTGAGGACCAAAATTATTCATTGAATAAAAATAGTCAAGCTGTAGGACTAAACGTGTCCAAAGATATGTAGCTTTATTTGTCAACATTTCTTAAAGAATTTTATGGGGCTGGCCTGATAGGACTAAGGCGCCTACTTAGGCAGACACAGAGCCTAGAGTTCAGTCCCCAACATGGCCCTGACCCTGCTCCAGGGAGTGCACTGAGACTTCGACAGAGACTGGCTATGGTGGTGGCATGCACTTGTAATCCCAGCACTTGGAAGGCTGAAAACGAGGATCACTATAAGTCTGATCTACATACTGAGACCCAGTACTACATACAGAAAAAAAAATCATTATTTGTGGCATGTCATTAATTTTAGCAAACTTCTTAAAAGGGTAATTTGCTTTTGCAATGTAAATCAGCTCTGCTTAAATTAAACAATGGATTATTTGTTTATTCAAAAGACAGTAAATACACAGACGAGTGGGCCCAAGTGGTAGGTCTGTGTCAGTTAAGCTTTGATTTGTAGCTGCCTGTGCACGGCTTAGAAACTTCAAAAAAAACCCTTAGAGAAACCTGGGGATTCTCCGCTGGACAGCGGGTATTCCCACTTGTTCCGTGTAGTCATTGTCTCACCACAAGGTGGCGCAGCAGTCAGTGTCTGGGTCATGTTTTATTCCATGCAACTTCCTTTGGATTTGCAAATGGACAGCCCCATATTGGAGACTCTGAGGAGGTCTGCACCTGTCTTTCTAACTCTGTAACAGTATGTTTACGTTCTCTGTCTTGTCCTGGGCACAGCTCTCCACAGGGAAGGGGAGCTGCTTGGGCCTACGCAGTGGACGTGCACCTGAAGGGGCGCTGGGCGCAGCTCCTTCTCTTTTGCCTCCTGGCTGCCAGAGAGTAAGCTTCCTCTGCCAGCAAGGCTTCTGCCTTGAGACACTGCCGCTCCACGGTCCCCACCCCACGGGCCAGGTGTCAGAAGCTGAAGCGACGTGGTGAGCACAACAAGCTTCCTGCTTCTCACAGACTGACCCCCTGGGCTGCCACCCTGTCCTCGCCCTTTCAAGGCCACCTGAGGAGTGTGATCACTGCCTCAGCCCTCTCTCTGCACCCACACAGAGGTCTCCTGTACAGGTCGGAAGCCCATTCAGGATGCTTTCCTGTAGCCGGATCCTTCCAGATGCAAATTGCACTGCTAGAACTTTTCATGTTGAAGTCATTTCACACTTTTAAAATTGTCAGAAATATATAGGACAAAGAACTCATATATCCATCATCTAAGCTCCTCCTTGTTATCATTTTGCTATACTTGAATAATCACTCTGTAGAGGGAAGATCAGAGAAGAGAGGAATGGATTTTTTTCTGGACAACTGGAAGATAAGTTGATGACTAGGAACATCTACCTACGTTACGGAAAAACAGAAACGATGGCTTCTTTATTTCCTCCTACAGTAACTCAGTTGTAAGGGAATACTCAGACATAGGAGAATGTGTGCTCTAAGAGTAGTAATCAGCGCTATTTGTCACACTGAAAAGGGAGAGATGGTGTTCACGCCCCATAACCAGAAATTGGCTGAGCAGACATCCTGGTGCGATTCTCTATGGCATCTGGGCCTTGCTCCCGGCTCTGCCCTCCTCACTGGACTATAGAGACTGAGCTTGCTGTTCTCAGCACATTGGCCTCTGCTGACTGCAGTGTTCACCGCTGCCAGGATTCTTCGGATCCTGTCCTACCCGAGCTCCTTTCACAAAGAACCATCACCCGATGGCCCCTCCCTCAGCCTCCACGGACACTGGCTTCTGTGGGGATGAAGGAAGCGTCACTGCTCTTAACATCTGAAGTTCAGGTGCAGGAAGGGAGCAACAGTCTTGGAGCTGCCATTCTCTGGGGGCTATGACCCTCCTCTCTCCCGGGAAGCCAGAGAAAGCCCTGTGACTTGATGGGAGTCAGTGACACAGGCTCGAGAGACAGGATCCTTGGGAAGCCGGGACTGCTGCTCAGTATGACAGCAAGAAGCCTGGAAGAGAAGCGGAATCCCACAGACTTGCCAGCGCATAGCACACCCTAATTTCAGATAGAAGGAATTCCTTGAATCCGTGCACACTCGTGTGAATTCCTGTAGAGTAAGAATCTGACTTTATTTTCAGTGACATCAGTGGACAAATAAACACCTGCCCTTGGCTCACTGTACAAAGACAGTGCTCAAACCTTTTTGTCCTTTTCTAGCTGGTGTGTTTGCCTTCCATACCAAGAATAATAAAAATAAATGTTACTTAACTGCCAACAGAAATAATTTGACTTTGACATCTTGGATGTAGAAGTTTTTAAGTAAAAATAAAGGTGAAATTTCAATAATAGTATGTGGGAAGATCATATTTCTCATATAAAACTTTGAAAGGAAAATCATAGAACCTGACACAGCACTTATCCAATAAAAGGAAACAAAGCTAAGCGTAAAATATATCTTATGTATGTTTCTAACATTTTGTCAAATGTACAATTTCTATCAAGAAGGAAACACTCCAAAACATAATATTCATTAAAAGACAATACATTTTATGTTGAAGACATTGTTTTGGAGACAGAAAGAGCTTAAAAGTAGCATAGAAAAATGTAACATCCTCAATTGATTTATTCACAGCATCTATGGAGCTGCTTGCTTCTCTAAAGAATGCATAAGATACTACACAAACATTTAATTTCACTTCGTTTACTAATACGATCCAAATGGATTTAGCTTAAGAAACAAGGACAGGACATAAAACAAAACTTGGCTGAACACTACAAAGAGAACCAAACAAGTGACCAAAGTTTCAGTGGGTGGTGATTTTATATTTAAAGTTAGTTTACTAACTAATATAAAAATAAATCTGCAAGGAGCAGCATGATGCAACATGGGCCACTTCGCAGCACACGTGCAAGCCCAGCGCAGCTGTGAGGAGTGACGCGGTCCCCCACTTCCTGGCCGGGCCCCTTTGTGTCCACCTGGATGTGGAATCTCACTGCGCGGCGCAGGGCCAGTTGCACTTCCTCCTGTCTCCAAGTGGTGAGTTCCATTTTTCATAACCTCTTCCTTTGTAGATAGTGGCTGAGCTTACAAAACAAACTTAACCTGCCAGTTTTGAGCACAAGACGGGTGCGAGTACTTCGTGATGGGCATGCATGGTTTGGGGCTACCAACACAAGCAAGAGTGGGTGTCATTTAAAAACAGTCCAACATCAGGGAGGGGCTAGTCACCCAAACGAGCAGACGTGACGTCTCTCAGGAGGACTGGAGGCAGAGGGAAGGGGAGGAAAGCAGCACCCAACACAAGTCCCCGAGGTCCTCACACCGTACGCAGGCAGTCTATGATGTGTACTGGAAGTAACAGGTTCCGATCACAGGAATTGTGGTCTCTGTGTCCACCAGAATCTCGATCACCAGCACTTGGTGCTCAGCTCGCTGCTGAGCAGGAGAATGCACAGGAGCAGCTGGAGAGAGGAGCTCGCATGTGGAGGTGCCGAAGACGCCATCCTGCACACCAGGGGTTCTGCTCTGTATGGCCTTTCTATGTCCGGGGGCAAGGCTGTCATTCCCTGGATCTGGGAAGCAAGGAGCAGAAATGCAATTGAAAAAAGAAAGAAAGAAATGCAAATGAGTAGGTGATTTAAGAGCAGGCCACTTCTGCATCCCTGTGACTAGAAATGAAGCCCACGGGGCAGGAGCTGAGGGAGTCAGACCTCAGCCGAGACAGAAAGTCCAGATGCAGGTGTGTGAGGGAGGTAAGATGGAGGAGAAGAGCTAGAAAGCTGGCCCCAGCTTTATCTTTCTTTTATTTTTTATATTTTGGGAAATAGTCTACAGGGTGTTCAAGGTCTCACTACTAGATTGGACTCATAGTGATCCACCTGTTTATAGCCTCCCAAGTCCTGGGAATACAGGCGCCTGCCACCACGCCCCGCACCCGGTCTCAATTGTTGTCTCAGTGTGCCCCAGGGCGGGGCCAGCACAGCACCCCCCAGGACTGAACACTTGGCCTCTGTGCCTGCTTGCAGGTGCTTTAACCTGCTGTGCTATTTGGCTGGCTCTGTGGGCTTTAGATTTTCACCCCATCCTCTTTCTGCTCCATCACATCTGTAGCCTTAGGATAGATTTCCTTCTTCAAAGGAAATTTCCAGGAGTCAGCTTTTAGTCAACTCAAATAATTACTGAATGCATAAATGCTCAGTGTTGTGGCTTGAGTCTGGACACCCTCACCTCAGGTGGTCGTGGCCTCTCTGAGGTAGCTGGGTGTAGGGTTGGCGCACAGGGATGCCCTGCTCTGGGCATGAGCGCTCTTGCCAGAGGGCAGAGAGCCTAGATGCCATGTGAGGGACAGAAAAGGGGCACCGTGGCTGCCAGCGGCCTGCATCACCGCCTTCTGCCTGCCCTGCAGCGCCATGGGCTGTTCCGCCTTTGCCTAGGAGTCAGCTTAGTGTAGAGCGAACCATCTAAAACCTGGAAGGCAAAGCAAATTCTGATTCCTTGACTATTAAGTGTTGGGTGTTTTATCTCAGCAAGGAGAAAAGGAAAACAATCAGCTGTACCAGAAGGTGACCCACCCACTACTTCTACAGATGCTTCTGACACTCTGAATTTCCTGTCATGGATTCAGGTAAAATAGCATATTTAGGATCTGAGAGTTGAAAAGAAAGCAGGGCTTACCGACCACTCTGCGTTGTCTGTCTTGGAACACCTCACGTTCACCGGCAGGCTCAGGACGAGCTTATTGAAGGACAGCCCGTCCTTCTTAGTCCATTTAAACTTATTCATAGCATCCATGAAAGAAAGGTTTTTATACTGCTTGGGGCTTTTAATAATGAAAGGCCACGTCCTGGAATTAAATAACTACAATTACATTCATGACAAAACATTACCTATTCCTTTCAGTTTAACCATATTAAAGTGGATTTCACATTTATACATTTTTCACACATAGAGAACACTGTGAAAAGCATTTACGAGCTCACTAGTTCTTACTAAAACAATATGCATCCTAAATGAGGAGTCTTAGGGTCTGGTCCTGTCCAATCCTTCCCAACTCCCTCCCTCCCTTCCCTCTGGTAATGGGCACTCTAGCCAGCAGTGCTCTACCAGAGAGTTCTATTCCCAGCCCTGTTTTACATCATCTTCCCTTGGGAACAAGGTCATGCTAAGTGGTTCAGGCTGGCTTTGAACATACAGAGCCCCCTCAGCCTCCTGCAACGCTGGGGCTGCTCTTGCTTTAGCAGCAGATGGGCACTATTCTTTAACAAAATAATTTGAGCTCAGAAAGGCTCCCCAGAGTCTCACAATTCTAGCTAACAAAGTCAGTGAGAAGTGAGTAAGGAAACCTGTAGGCTCTTGAGTGACACTGTGACCAGGATAAAACCCAAATCCACGCACTGGGAAACCATGGCCCTGTCTGTTTTCACCTTGTATGAGTGAAGAGATAAATGCAAAAGGTTAGATTATAAGTCAATGGTTTGAAAAATTATGGACAAAACAAGGCTCCATACTCAATATTCTCTTATTCCAGTTGCCCCAGGTCAAATGTACAAGGAAGAGAGAAGAAATCACCCCCGCAAAAAATACATAGAAAGGCTGCTCTTCAAGTGCTGTCTTTCATTAAAGGCTGTACACTACTTCATTTCGTGTACGTGAACGCACTTATATTAGCTAATCCATACATATTATAGGGATTTATTATGGGCGGCCAATGGGTGCTGGCTCATGGCCCCAGAGACAGTGTTCCAGCAATTTCTAGTAATTATCAAGTCATTATCCAGCTGCTGAGGAGTCAACATTTTGCGTATTTGATCTTCACAATTTCTTCATTTATTTCTTTCATCACTCTCTCTTACATGGATAACCTACTCAGGCATGCTGAATGTTGTTTTTCTTAAAGGAAATTAGACAAATTTTATACACTTTTGGAATTATGAAGATAAACTTTTTACTATCAAGATTGAAAATTAGTCCTTCTATATTCTAACACGGGAGGAAAAGCAGAATAATCTCTTAAAACTCCCATTCTTCCATCTTAATTTCTGTTTTACTCTAATTAAAGTCATTACCCTATCATTGAAATTTAATTACTTATTGGCTTTCAACACAGGGTCTTGCTTTGTAGTTCAGGCTAGCCTTGAACTCAGCCTAAGTTAGTCCTGAACTCCTCACGATCTACCTGCTTCAGTCCCCTGAGTGCTTGGATTACAGGAGTGTGCCACCGTGCCCTGCTTTCATTGTTGGCTTTTAAGTGCTTTCTTTATATAGTGATCTTAAAGATGATATGATAAGTTAAGAGCTTCCCACAGCAGCACAACACGATGGTAAACACACCACACTCGCCAACAATCTAAAAACTAGACATCATTAATCAAGTTATGGTGACATAGAGACATAATCTAGAATTAGTACAGAATGAAAGAAACTTAACAAATTTCCAATGTCCTTTTAAATGTGCTAGCAGGTACAACTAATTATTTTATTTAACATAAAATAATTTTAAGGCAAAATTTAATATTTTCAAGCCTTATAATTATTTCATATTTCAAATACTGTATTGCTATTTCCAGATATTTTGAATTCGGGAAAATAAGGAACCTATTTTGAAAAGAGAGAATCAACTATATAACAGAAAAATGCTTGGAGGGCAGGCCGGTAGGGGTGTTGGGCAGTGAGGGAGGGAGATGTAGGTCATCAGCCTGCAACTACCTGGATTACCACACGGTGGCGCTTGGATCTTGAGTGTGGCGTTCGGGTGGGCTAACTGCTTTCTGAGCTCCCAGGTACCCATTTCGCATGGGAGAACACAGGCACTTCCGGTGAGATTGTACAGCAAGAAAGAGGAGATGAAGTGGGTCTATGTGTCCTATACTGTCTCTTTCCACTCCTGCTAACTTTTCCCGGGCCCAAACCAACAATGTTACTATGCCAACATGCTTTCTACTTAAATTTGTTAAGTGAGCTACCCCGGTCGCTGACAAAAACAAACCATGCTAATATTATAATTTAATACCGATGGGTCATTTTCCTTTATGAATCCAATTAAAAGTCTTGGATAAGTTTTCCTTTCAGAGTAGCAAAAACTTTCTTCTACACAGAGGGGAATAGATAAGTATTGATTTTCCAGCAAAAACACAGTACTCGTACATTAGTATCTGACCTGCATAAATTGAAAACTAGATAGAGGAAGATAATCTGGTTACAGTTTTGATCTGAACCTCTGAAAATCCCAAGTTCCATTGCTAGAGTCTTGAGAAGACAGGGAGCCGGGGAAGAGAGACGGAAGATCTGACAAGAAGCTGTGTTGGATACACGTGGCTAAAAGGCTGCACCTCGGATTCTCCCTCTGCCAAGCAAACAGCCACATGATCAAAAGTAGCAAAATAAAAGTTCATTATCTTATTTTGTTTCTGGCCATGTTGGCATAACGGATAACAGATTACAACTACATAAGAATACGTAGAACGCCTAGTTTTGGACACTGGAAAACAGACTGCATGAGCAGCGGACAATGAAGTGCTCCAAAGGAAGCGAAGCCGGTGTCAAATGCTGTGTTTATCCCAGCTTTCTGCCTGGACACCTTCTGAGCCCTGGGGAGGAAGTGCTATTTCCAACCCCCGCCCCCCCATGGCAGTCACAACAAGGAGACAAATACCAGTGTTAAAGCAGGAGGAAGCACTGGAATTCTCACGGTAGAGCAAGCTCTGCAGAAGAAGAAAGCGCACCTGGACGCACGACCTTTCCAGTACGTCACAGTGATGAACCCCTGAATCTTGGCCTGCGGCATGAGCCGACCGAATTTAGGATAAAATTCCTCGGACTGAGCAAAGAACAACTGTGGGATGCTAAGCAAAGTAATTTGAGGAACCATAGAGAGCTGCAGCCGGCCAGGACCTAACAAGTGCCCACGGGAAATTCGGGCGGGGCGGGGTAAGCAAGGAGCTGCACGAGCCCAGCCTTTCTAGATGCCATCTTACAATGAGTTTTAAATAAATGAACACAGTCTAGTATTGATCAACATAAAATCCATAGTGTCCTGGATTTGTGTTCCGTCAAAAATTACTGAATGCATGAAAACTCATGTAAATGTGGCCTTAGCCAGGGGAAAGACTGGTGAATACTCCAAAGCCCAGAACTAATACAATTATCTACAAGTAGGTTAAAAAATAAATAACAAAATATATGCAGAAACATCACTGAGAACTATGAATCAGTGCCGAGACAAAGGACAGAATTCTAGGAAGTTGAAGAAAGAAACACATCACGTTTACAAAATAGAAGACTGTATTGTTAAGCTGTCTGTTCTCTCAAATTGATCTAGAGATTTAATATAATCCCATTCAAATCCCTGCAGATTTTTAAAGACATTGATAAGTTGATTTAAATATACATGTGAAAATGAATGTAATCTATACTATCAAAATTATTTGGGGAAAAGATACCAAAGTTTAGAGCGTTACATATTCTCTTAGTTTAAAACTTCACATGGAACAGTAACGTTTAAATATGTTTTAGTGTAGTGTACCCCCATCTGTAGTCATGAAGCACAATAGACCCAGAGTCGCCATTTGGTCAAATAGTTTTCCAACAAATATTCCAAGTCATTCAAGAGTAAAAAAGTGGTTTTCTTGCTTGAGAAACTGGCTATTCACTGAAAAATACAAACCTTGGTTTTACCTTATACAACACAGAAAATGTACTCCAAATGAATTATCAACCTACAAGCAAAAGTTAAAAACATAAACTTGGGGGCCAGAGAGATAGTTCAGCGGACTAAGTGCCTGACTGGCAAGCGCAGGGACTGAGGTTCGATCCCCAATACTACAGGTCGCACTGGCCCTGCCCCCGGGAGCACTGAGCCGCCCCCCGTCAGCTCTGTGGAGGCGCACGCCCGTAATCCCAGTGCTGAGGGGGCTGAGACAGAAGGATCCCTATGAGTCCAAGTTGTGTAGTGAGAACCTGTATGAAATCCATTAAATAAGTAAATAAATAAACTTGTTAGAAGGGGAGAGAAAGGGTCCTTTCCTCAACCCCTAGTAGGCACTCGCAGGTGATCTCTGAAATAGAAACTAAACCAAAAAATGGAGCAATAGACTTCTACCAACACGGTCAAATAGTGAAAACCAACCTTATAAGCATTCATTTAACAAAAGATTAGCATCTAAAGACTCACAAACCCTTAAAATAGGAAGAACTACTGTGATTCGGTATTAAGAAAACAAGCGAGCCAAGAAGCCATACACAAGGCTTTGAATAAGAAGCGTTTAGAGAAGCGTGTGTGCGCAGGCATCCGAAGCCTGCAGCGCCGGGTCCCAGGGAGGCGCCTGGACGTCGCACTGCGCGGTGGGCTGCACCGTCGTGTGTGGGCCCCCACGGGCCAGCCCCTGCGGAGACGCGCCGCGGTGAGGCGCCAGGTGAAGTCCGGGCCCCAAGAGCGGGCCAGGCTTCTCGAGGGAGCGCGGCAGCCCCCGCCGCCCGAGGGTCCGAGGGTCTGCGCCCGCGGCGCCGGGCGCTGCCACCTGCGGGCTGGACCCCACCCGCGACGGCGAGCGCGGGTCTCTCTGAGGATCGCTGCGGCTCAGGTGCTCTGCAAGAGCCGCCCGCGCCGACCAGGAGTCCCCCCCGCCCCACTGCCAGCAGCAGGTCCTCCGTGCGCGCCCGCAAGTCTCCCCCTGCATTTGCACGCGGAGGCAGCCGCCCGCCAGGACCCCCTGCGCTCCGTGCGCGCGGGTCTCGGCTCCCGCAAGCGCAGCTTTCCGGAGCCCCAGCACTTGCGGGCAGCGATCCGGACCTCGCGGGCCGGCCCGTCCTGCAGAGCGAGTTCACACTCACTGCCCTGTGTGTCTCGCCAGACTTCGTGGGACCGGCCCCACGTCGCCAGTCATAGGGAAGCGGAAAAGGAACCGCGGTTTACATACACCTGCGAATACGTTAAAAGGAATAAAATGTAAATGCCTGAAAAGTTTTGAAAAATCAGCAAGAGCACTAATGGGAGTTTTGCATTAATTTTGGGGAATATTTTGAGACTCTCCTGAAGGAAACAGAAGCACAGCACACACCGCAGTGATTGCGCGCTAGCCGGGAACGCAGACAGTGGGTCGCAGTCCCACACTGACAGTGATGTGGACGTTTGCAGCAGCCTTCCCCGAAGCAGCAGGAGACCGAGAGTGACCCAGACGCCTCTCAGCTGGTGACGTGGTGAACAAATCATGGGATGGCCACGTGGTGGAATATTACTCAGCGAGAAAAGGGAATCAGCTGCTGAAAAACCTAGCTGCACACATGAATCTTAGAAGCATTCTGGGTATTAAAAAAAAAAAAAAAAAAAAAAAAAAAAAACACCAAAGTTCATACTATGCAATGCCGTTTATATAAAATTTAGAAAGGACCACACACAGTGATATAAAGATTTGTAGCTTCCTGGGCTGTGAGCGGGAAGGGGGATCTCTCTAGATAGGGGTAAGAGACTTTGGAGGTGAGAGAAATGCTTGCTATCTTGCTTGAGATTGGGTCAGATGGTTTACACTACATGTGCACACAATAAAGCAAACAGTATGCTTAAACAGGTGCACTCGGCGTGTTATGCCCTAAGGGATTTGGCTATAGCGCTTACGCAGAAAACCTAAGAACATATCAACAAGCACATCTGACTGGGAAGGTGGGCCTCTTGCCCCCACAGGGCAGCGCCCTAGCCCTTGCTCACCCTTGGTGTAAACAGAACGCCCTGGTGAGGAGCGAGCTCAGGGGGAGCTGACAGGATGCCCCTAGGCCCTGCATGGAAAGGAACTCAGCGCTCAGCAGACAGAAGACAGAAAGGGGCGGAAGCCGGAAGGGGAACATGCGATCGTGTGTATGTGAAGGACGGTTTGGATAACCGCTGCTGACTTCTGCTGCTCCACTGAAAGGTGCAGTTAATGCTTAAGCTTTTTATTCTTTTTTTCTGTGTTTAGGACAGAGTGCCTAGGGTGTTCAGGGTCTCACTGCATAGATGAGACTCAGAGACCTGCCTGTTTGCAGCCTCCCAAGCGCGGGGATAACAGGTGCTCGCTGCCACGCCCAGTTCTAGTCACGGCCTCAGCGCGCCCCGGGCCAGGGCTGGCATCACAGACTTCTTCCTTTTTAATTTCCTGCAACTTTCTCTCTCTTTTCTTTTTTTTATCATTTTGTTCTGTTTTTCTAAACCAATTTTGCAGGTTTACATCTGGTTATCTAAACAACAGTTTTGAAGATAACATCATGCAATACAGCAACCACTGTTAAATTCCTATTACTTCGTTTAATGAAATTTTGTACTGTTTTTTATACTATTTTGTATTCTTAAATTTTGAAAAAAATAATTAATTAATTAATTAATTTACTTGCTTATTTATATGGTACAGCACCTTGCTATGCAGCTCAGGCTCATAGTGATCCTCCTGTCTCAGCTTCCCCAGTGCTGTGGTTACTTCTGTGCACCACCATGCCTGAAACCTGTGGTCCCTGGGCTGGCATAGAACTTGGATCCTTGCTCTTGCCACACAGGCACTTAGACCACTGAGCGATCTCCCCAGCCCCTATTTTGTAGTCCTAAAAAAATTTCCTTGAATGGATAATAAAATTCGAGGCAGGGACAACCCACAGGTCTAACATAGAATATGCAGTCTCATCCCTAACACACAGCCACTTACTCTCAAACTATAAAAACACATGTACGTAGAGTAAGTCACCCAAATCCTTGTGTGTGGAAAGACAGAAAACTGGGCTCAGATATGTTTGAAAGAAGTTCGGGGCAGTAGTATCTCAGCAAACAGAAGAAATGAGACCCCACAAAGACAAAGTGAAAAGTAAATTACCTAGTATTGATTGCAACAATACAGGAAATCTGAGTCTAGAAGAAAATATAGAGAAACTATACTAGAAAGAATTCCAGTGAGTGTTTTATACTTTAAGCTTATCTGATAACACGAATTCAATGACATAAGAGGTCAGATATAAAACAATAGAATGAGCTACAGATAAAATAAATTTTGCATCAGGTAAACTAGAAAAAAGGATCCTTGAAATATTTTAAGAGTGCCTGAAAATATTCCAAATACATTAAAACAATATCATAGATACGATAAATAAAAATTTCTCAACCAAACAGGTGAGTGAATATGCTTACTGAAAGAACATGGTGTGTTTCATTATATGATGCAAAGGTTCATCTCTTAAGGACTTATAAGCACTGCAAGAAAAGGAAAATTCTCTTTTGTCCAGAGAGATTGCCCAGGAGAAAGAACATATGACCCTAAAATTGTGCACAAATCAAAGTGCAGAAATACTCAAACAAAAAAGAATTTTGGGGGCACAACACATCCAGAAGTCCTTCCTGATTAAATAATTTGAGGACAAAATCATGATTCAGATAAAAAAAAATCTCAGAAATTATATAAACATTAGGAGCTATCAATGAAATTATTTAAACATATATGTAAGCTACAATACTATTGTGGGAATGATGGTATCAGCATTAAATGTGAAAATTAAAAATCAAAAGTATGAGAACTACAGCATCAGCTGTAGGCATTAGTGGTGTGGGGAGGGAAGGAGGAGAAAATGGCAAAGTGCTGCTGCTCTCCCCATCACGACCCGACCCTGAAGCTTGTGCCGAAAAGCCCGGGGCCTGGTGTCGCTGGTGATCTATTTTCTCCATGTCTCAGATCTCCCTGCTAAAATTTTATTTTATTTTTTTTTTGGTTAAAACAACACCAATAACCCTCATTTGAATTTCTAAATGTTTGCTTTTATCTTACTTTGTCTCTTAGGAGATAAATTAAAACAAAATTAAAACTGCACATTATATACTCCTGAATCTATTCATATTATACAGTGCTCAAAACAAGCTATACAAATAAGACAAGATGTTATCGTCTGTATTTTTTGATCAATTTATTCCCTAAGTTTTAAGATTGCTACAGAATGTTTAAAATGTAGTATCTAATGAATCATGATATTTAAAAGCACAAAGCAGAAGATTCTAGGGCATCCATATATGGTGCTCCTTTTTAGGGCTGTATCCTGAAAACCCACCAAAGTTAGAAAGTACCTAACTACATTAAGCAAGGTTAGAAAGCACCCCACCCATCTCTCTCTGGTCTCCTAGCCAGCACCTCCTTGGTTTGGCTGTCACTATTATTTTTGTCACTATGATGAAGAGCTAGATTTGAAAGCCTGATTTCAAGGGTAAACATGCTGGTTTTAAATAGAGGCTCCTTTTTATTCACATAAATTGAATCATGAGGTTGAACGATTTTTCCTGGCAAAGACAGCTCGGCACTGGCCTCGCTTTGGGAAGCAGCTCTCCTCGTCTTTCTAGGGGATGAAAGCTCAACTTCAGCATTTCCTGGGGAAGACCAAGGTCAGGGACAGTGTATGCTGGCCAGGGAATCAGAGGGGTTTTGTGAGATGCGTCCCACAGCCCGGGCACAGAGGACGAGCCGTAGGTGTGTTCCGTGTATTTGCAAGCTTACGACTTCGAAGGGCTGTCTGTTTTTAAACATTCTCTCCCATAAACTCAGCACTAGAAAAGATTTCTACCTATATGAAAACTGTTCTAAAGGCAAAAAACTATCACATCTAAATAAGAGACCATCTAAAGTTAACATGCTGGGAACAGGAGCTTAGCTCAGGGAGAGCATTTGCCTAAAATGTGTACTAGGCCATGGGGCTCACCTGCAACGCCATAAATAAACCCCAGATATTTTTTAAAATCTTATTTATTTATTTGTTTCTGGGTCTCCCTACACTGCTGCAACTCGAGGTGATCCTCCTGGCTCAGCCTCCTGAGCTCTGGGATTACAGTCATACACCACCATGCCTGGACTCAGTGGGCAACTCGATGCAGGCCGGCTTGGCATGCAGTACTGGGAACTGAACCTGGGTCCGCGAGCTGGCCAGGCAGGCACTCGGAGCACTGAGCTATCTCCTCTGCCCAACTCCAAATATTTTAAAGCAAGATCATATTCTAGCACTTTTAAAATGCCATTTCGTGCATCGTTGTAATGTTTTACTATTTTATGTATTATACATGAATATTTTGTCTGCTCTATTCATTTTGAAAAGTCCTATGAAAAAGTCATTCCATATAGAGATACACATACATAGAGAAGAAGAGACAAGAATATGAACTCGGACTTTCCTATTTATTAGGTACCATGTTACGTGGGACAGCTTAATGATCTGTCACCTGGGAGTGCGTGTCCTGCTCTTTTACAATTGTGCACAAATAAGTAAAATCATTCATGTAAAAATAATAGACTACAAACCAACTCACACATGCATTTTGTTGTTTGTATTTTCCTAGGTACAGATTCCTGTTCTTGTGGCTGTAGGGCTGTTTATATAGAAGTAATCATATCTACAAATTTATTAATTAATTAAAAAATAGCCCTAGTTCATAATTTGAGTCCTGTGATGTTTAGGAAGAAAAGTTAGATTCTATGTATGTCGTCCTCTAGCATCTGCATTTACCATAACCTTATTAAGTGTTTTTTACTGTTCTTAAATATACTTTTCAAAAAATCTGTGTGCATCTTTCTCTAATTACACTAATTCCTTTCATTTTGAAAACTCCTAACTACTAAAAAGGTCTTCGTTATATTAAAACAGGTTATGCCATTCTCAAATCTCCACCAGCCACTCTAATTCTTCTTGCTGATATTGCTGAGATCAGATGAAATCCTTTTTGGACGCTGCTATGGTTTGTGTCTAGATGTCCCCCCAAAGCCTCATGCAGTCTTGGGGCGGCTTCTGGAGTTTGTGATTGATTACTGTGGGTGTGGATGGTGCACCTACCCTGGGGCAGGAAATTCCCATTACAATATAGGGTGGGAAGAGAAGCATGAGCTGCTGACTACCTCTCCTTGTGCTCTTGCTCTTTGCTGCCACCATGAAAGGTTGTTCTCTGCTTGTGCTGCTCTGCCCTGGATCCAGCTGAATACGGACTGAAACCTCCAGTAACTGTGAGCTAAATAAACCTTTCCTGGCTTCATTTTGGGTGTCGGGTATTTGTCCCAGTAATTAGAGAAGAGTAACTAAGACAGATACCTACTTCATTATATGTAAAACAGAACTTCAATGTCTTCATACTCTTACATCATTCACTGAGCCTTTCTTCTTTCTTTCCCTCACTGCCTTCCTGAACTGTAATCATTCAGCAGGTCCTGTGGGTGCTACCACTGAGGGCTGACCCATGTATAAACACTTTTCCTCAACTTTGGTGCCACCATCTTGGACCAAGTACCCTTGCCTGTCAACTGGAAAGTCACCGGAGCTTCCTGACTGGAGGAGGCATATCCTTTGCCCTCATCCACTTCAGGAGCATCAGCCCAACTGCTTATATCCTACATGGGTCTTGACTCCCAGAATGCCCTCCGTAGCCTGATGCCACTGCCCTGGCCCAGCCTCCTGCCTGTTCTCTACCATATTTTGTTCTTCTCCAGCCAAGTATAGCCTCTTGCTTTTCCACAGACCCAACAGGGTTGTACGCACTGCTGGGGTCATGACACTGGCTCTTCTCTCTGTTAGAGCACATCTGTCTGTATTTCATTCCCTGGCTTCTCTGTCTGTATTTCATTCCCTGGCTTCTCTGTGTGTAGCCCTCTGTTCAAATATCAGCTCCCCAGACAGGCTTCACTACTTGTTGATAATAGCTGCACACTTTTTCACTTTTTCTGTTTATAGCATGTATTACTATTAAAATTTTAAGTTGTTTACTTATTACCACTCCTCCACTTTAAAATACTATGTTGGAGGAAAAGAATGCTATTTATCTTGTCTACTATTTTATTTTAAGTAGTTTTTACACAGTTGTGCTGGAGTTCACACAGCATACCATAGATGGTGATTCCTGGTTGGTGTCTGGAACTTAATGGACAATTCTTTCCTATAAAGATGTACAGCTTTTTATAAGTGATTAGTGTGATTCAGTTCATCTAGACTATTTTCACATTAAAGCATGTGTTAAGGCATGTGCTTTTTTGCTGGGATTCTGGACTTGTGACACATCTTAAGTAGAGAGCACCTTTCAACACGTTCCACTCCCTCAATCCCAGAAAAAGTCTAGCCATGGAGGTGTACATGAGCATGTGTAGTAGACAGTGTTTCACACATGTCACAACTTAATTCTGGTGAAATTAAAAAATTCTGTAACTCAACTAGTAGAGGCCTCTTGGAAGCTGACATTCAACTGGTTTGCACTGGACTTCTCCCTAGAGCTTCCCTTTAGTGCATCTTTCTTGTTATCCTTTCATTTTAGTAGGTATTATCCATAAGATCACCTGTATGCTGAATCTTTAACCTTAGCTAATCACTGAAGCAGAGTGTGGTGTGGGGACCCTGGACAGTGGTGAAGAAAGTTATCTGACCTCTACAGTTGAAAGGAATTAAACAGAGTCACACACATGGGAAGGCTTCAAGTGGAAATAGAGCCATGGCTGACAAATGTGGCCCTGCCACGAAACCCATCCACCACTCACGTGACCGGTCTGTAGATCTCCTTCACGCCAATGAACTGCAGCTGTTCCATGATGTCTGGAATACTTGCGCATCTAGTGAGATTAATTCTCGGGTAATAAAGCAGGTAGGAGAGACACATTTCATTCCTGGTGCTTAGTCCTCCCTGGAAATGGAGGTGTTTTACTTAGCAAAGTGTATGATCCACCAGTTCTGACACATGTAACACTAAATCCACCAACGTCATACATTTCCTTCCAGTTCTGAAATGTCTTCTAAGATTTTGTAAATATCAAAAGTGATCTTTTGAATGACAGCCCTCAAAAAGATTATGATGTGCTTAAAAATTAACAGATTTCCATCTTTTTAAAAGTTGCTTTTATTAAACCTAGTAATCTCTAAAATTCTACTGATATAAGCTTTGCACCACAGTCAGTGTTTCAGATAACCATGAAGTTACCCATCTATCAGTCTGACAGACTTCGTTCCCTATTAAACTGATTTTTCTCTGTATCATCCTATTTATACACATTAATAGCTGCACACCACAAAGGATGAAGATGATACATTTTATTTTTAAATAGTTAATAATGTTACATTCTAACAAAAATTCTCTGAAGAGCAGATTCTACAATATATTATCTATGTCCAATTTTCACCCAAAAACTATTAAACCTGAAAAGGAACATAAAATAAAACTAGGATTTGTACCAAAGAGGGAAAATTAAGTAGGAACGCACTGTGAGAAGACACAGATGTTGAATCCAGCAAAAACTTAAAAACCCATAAAACTATAATCAAATAGTTGGAGAAAGTATGTTCAAGTAATTAAAAATAAGGAAGCAAATAGGAAATGATGCCAGAAAAAGGAAGCAATAAAAAAATAATATAAATTTTATAGCTCAGAGTTACTAAAACTCAGTTTAAAAGAAGAAGAGAAAAGCACTGAGCTCAGAGGCAGATTGACAATGACCAAAAAATCAGTGAGTTTGAACACTGACTACTAGGAATGAGAGCAATTAAAAAAAAAAAATGGAGAGGAAATGGGAAAAAAGCATTTGGTGAAAGGCATTGATTTACAGGCACAAGAAGCTCAACTACATTAAGCACAAATAGTAAAGGAGGCATAGGCAGATGCATCAGAGTCCTACCAAGGAAGGTCAATGATAGTGAAAGAGTTTTGAAAACACACATGACCCACAATCAGACTGATGCAACTGAAAAATCAAGAGTTCATCATAGAGGAGGAAGGTAACAAAAAGATACTGGAATTACATATTAAAAACCTATTGGATTTTATAACATAAAATTATAATTAAAGGCAGTTAATACTAAAAAAGTAAAATAAATAAAAAATAACCTATTGGAGAACAACTGTCCATCAATAATTCTGTACCCAACAAATCCATCTTTCAAGGCTGAAGGTGAAAAGCCTGTACTGTTCATAGTTACAGATTAATGTAGTAATTACTAGGCAAGGATTTTATTAACTGAAAAAAGTCTTGCACTTAATGATCAAGGCAGGATCAGGCTGTGGGAGAGGCTGACTGACAAAGGAAATTGTAACTGAAGCTTTCGTAACTAGCATATTTCAGTGATCTTCATTGTAGTTGAGTTCTTTTAGAATTCGGATGGACACAGAGTTGTAGCAACTGTAATAAGGAAGTGCGACCTTCATGTGCTGACATCACATGGTCAGTGCAGGAACTGAGTCACACACGGGCAGGGTCCGAGGAGGGACACAGCTGGGAGCTGTCACCTTGTCATCTGATATTCCCAGTAGCCAGTTTGACTGGTGTGGCCTTGAAGGAGGAATCAAGGCAGTGCACCAAAAGGCCCACTATAGTAGATGGGTTTCTGTGCTTCTAATGGACAGTGCCACACAAACAAGTATTATAGATATGAGAAAAAATTATATACCTGTGTGTCCAGCTTTAACCTCTCTTTTATTCACTCTAGTCAAAGGTGAGCAATATCTTAATATTTTACTAAACTTTCTATGGGTGATCATTGTACTATGCATTCAGTTTATTGAAGTGTATATCCTAAGCCAAAGATGGTTTTATTTAGAACATTCTTAAACCTCACCTGCATGTCACACTAACCATATTCACTGTAAATTTGCTCTCTTATTTTTTTTCTCTGGTGGAACTGGGGATTGAACTCAGGCCTCTGTGCTTGCCAGGCAAGCGCTTATCCTACTGAGCCATCTCCCCATCCCCCTAAATTTGCTCTTTTAATCAGTATTATATTCTTCAGATAGATTCATGTTAATACATGTAGCTTTAGTTTATTAATTTTTATAATGGTATTCTATTTCATTATATGAATATATTAGGGTGTACTTACTTTCCTTTTGGAGACATCTAAGCTCTTTCTTCATTGGTTTTTGTTTGCTTGCTTGGTTTTTTGTTTTATTGCTATGCTAGGCATCAAATACAGAGCCCTGAACATTCTAGGATATCAGAACCTCCTATCACAAGAGTGCTCTAAATTTTCTTTACCAGAATTATATTAAATTTATGGAGTTGCATTTATTTTACAGAGCCATTGTATTCATGAATATGGCATCTTTTAATTTTTTCTTCACTATTCTTTAGTGTCTCATAATATTTATATCATTCCTCCATAGACGGAACACAATGTTAGGTTTTATCTCCATGTTACTTATAATTTTAGACTGCATCATGTAAAGATAGTTTTTTTTAATTTTACATATTAATTATGGAAAGGATTTGGGCATATAAAATTGTGATATCTATAAATAATGTATTTTGCTTCTCCATGTCTTTTTTTCTGATCCTAATATTATGTTTTTCTTTTTTAGTATAATGTTGAATGGAAACATTAAAACCAAATGTCCTTTCATTCTCCTTGATTTTAGAGAATATTTCTATTAATTTAATATTGGTTACACATTTTCTCATAGACAACGTTGTCTCATTAAGGTCTGCTAAAATATCTTTTTTGTCCCTCCATGATTGACTCAAATTTTATGAATTTTTTTTCTCTTTGGTGACCATGTCCTTTCCTTTCAATCTCTGAATGCTGAAGGACACCAATACGTTTTCTAGTTTAAGCCAACTTTACTTGTCTTAGCTAACCCCAAATTGGTTCAAAGATTAGACTTGCATATAATGTACAATTTTTTTCAATGTTTTATCAAAGATACTTCTGTCAGCTGCCTGTTCTTGGCCTCTTTCATGCCACCCTTATAAAGCATTAGGGTTAAGACTGTGTTAACTTCATAAAAGGATTTGGTAGGCAATGGCCTTTCCCTCAGTGTTCTCCGAAAAAGGCTGAGCAAGGCATGAGATACACATTTCTTGGAAATGCACAGGAATTCCCAAGAACTCTGTTGGGACCAGACTTCTGTTTGAGTTCATGTAAGTAGCTCTGCCTTTAAATTAACAGCAATTTATTGTCCAGAGTCAAGAAGACAGTAAGGTAATGGCCACATCCTATCATACTTGCTGGGGAAAACAAAAGACTAAAGATAGACTTTTCATAAAAGAGTAATAAATTCTGTTATTACCATAGTATCATCAGGTATTTTGATATCTGGTAAAATGCTTAAATATCCCTGATTTTGCTTTTATCATGTTGCATGCTCCAGGCTTTCAGGAATTTTGTTTCCAAGACACAATGTTTGTTACTTTTTTTCCTTCCAAAATCAAAGCTTTATCCTTACTTTCAATAAATGAATTTAATAACAGGATTTTCTTACCCATGTCATGCCTACTCGATCCTTTGTGTTGTAGCGGCATTCAGTAATGAGGTTATCTCCCTAAAATATAAAGATTAAAACTTTCAGGTGAAGCTTAATTCTGTGTATTTGTCTAATACATTAATATTTGCCAACAATTAATATTTGCTGCTTGAAAAGAGGTAGCAAATAGCTCAAGATAAGACCTTTGATCTGTTTATCACTGCGTAGGTTTGCTGGAACAGTCCCAAGGAAACCAACAGGCCTTTGTGGAAGCCAGACTGCACAAGATTCTACCTGGATGACTTGGTCAGGGAAGTGAATAGCCCAGCACAGTGTGTTCACCTAAAGCAACATAATGGTACAAGTAGCACTTACTTTGCACAGCTATTGTGAGGAAAGTAAATATCATGATGCGCGTTGCGCTTAGTAGAGATTAAATACCAAAGGAAATGTTAGTCATAGATGTAACTGTGGTTACTTATTCATTAGGATTATTTATTTCATTACAACATAATTGTGAGGAAGATTGACAATAATTAATTATTCCAGTGCTTTCCCATCTTTTGAACATCATATCATCCATGAAGAAAGATATCTTATGGGCCTGTTTGAGGAAGTGGTAGAACTCACTGTGGACCAGAGGCGGCCTTCCCTAGGCACTGACCCCAGACTTTCCCTCCCTGCCCTGCTGCCAGGAGGGCTCAAAGGTCAGTATCTTAGGACAGTCTACCCTAAGAACAGCATACAAGTTATGAGTGCTGAGACAACTGAGATCAGTATGCCAAAGGAGGTTACAGCCTTAGGAATCTTGACAAGTTACTGTCTCAAATTTTAACTTCCCTCTCTCAGAGTATACCAAAGAATTTATGAAAGGAATATCAATCCATAGTTGTGGATATCAGGGATAATTGTTAGAAAAATCTAGGTCCCTTTTCTCTTCGCAACATCATCTTGTGCTGTGACCACTCATTCACCCTTCTATAAACACTGTCCCTCCCCAGCAACTGTATAGAGAAGATGTTGCTCTTGCTGTAGTCTCATAAGTAGGATAAGAACCTGTCTTTTCAGAGTGAAATAGAGGTAGGAAATTCTATGAACTTGGTGGCCATGGAAAAAACATGTATGGAAACACGGCACTATAAAGCTTTAAAAACAGCCTTGTTACTGTAAAGTATAAGATTCCCTTCTTTCCTTCTCTTACCCCATGTACTGCTGCAAGAGGGATCACATGGCACAGTGTAATTAGCTATGTCTGAATACTTTGTCAAATGAAAAAAGGGCCCTTCTATCCAGTTTTATTGAAATGAAACTTGTAAAAAAATATTCTGTTCTAGATGGCATAAAGAACCCCTGATTTTACCGTTTATTGTAACTGCAAGCCAAAGGATCACTAACTGGGGTGTCAGCACCTTAAAAATAACAATGTTTAGTGATCAAGACTAGATTGTTTTTCAATCAAGAACTTGAATTGCCCCTGGGCATAGTAAGGAAAAATGAGTTTTGGGTTTGGAAAGCAGATCAAACACATTCACTCTGTTACACAATACCCATAGTGGGCGGCTGTAAGATTGTGAATACAATGAGCAATTTATTTCACCAGTAGAAATCCTGCTGTATCTCAGCTGATGTGTGGCTCGTGGCTTTATAACATTCAGTGAAAAAGAAGAGAAACATGCATACCGGCAAGATTGTCTGTTCTTCCTTTAGATACTGAAACTCTTGGAAATTGAAATCAAAACTGTCATCATAAGCAAGAAGTTTCATTTCCTTCCCTTTGCGAAAATGCCGCAGCCTGACACCTCTGCCAGCAAGGTGAGTGTGCAGAAGAACTGCAAACACGTGGATTCCACTTGGTTTTTCGGCCTCCAAAGCCTGTGGGAACACCCAGAAGACCTGGTCAGCCCAAGCAAGTGTGTTTTTAGACAGCTCGCTGACACAGACTTGGAGGGACAGCTGAGAAGAAGCCAGAGCAAGTGGGGTGAGAGGTTGACCTGCACGTGTTTTGACCATGAACTGTTCAGTGTTCTCTCTGGGAAGAAAGATTTGCTGGGAGACTAGAAAACAAATTTGCAAGGCCACTCCTTCTTCCTTCTTTTATGTGGTCAAGAGGTGGTCAACACTCTGGCAAAGGGACTTCCAGCACATTATTAACCTGGAAATGCAAACTTTAAAATGGACAGTTTTCCTCTTTTCCAGATAAGGAAGAGAGAGGGATCAGGGAATGAAACAATGGCACTATGGTCCTGGGTGGGAATTTGAATCATGGTCTAAATAGCTCAGAATGACATAATCTGCCTGTGTGTGTCTTCCATACTGTCCACATTTACATTGTCATGCAATTCATAAAGACTGTGAAACTGAGATACTTTTATTCAATAAGAAACTAAGCATGGAGGTAGTCATTGCTAAATGGCTATATATGGCATTCTCTTGTGTAGTATGCCTTTGTACATTAGTTATTCTTGTTCTTCAGTGAAAGAAGGGATGGAAGCAGTGAAGCAGAGTAAATAATGAAAATGAATGACAGAGATATAAATGTGAGTAAATGGAAAAGTAGAGAAGAAAAAGAGTCGATGCCAACAAAGGTCGGAGTTGTAAAAGATACAATAAAGTGTTCACCATGTAGTGAAGGAGCTGGGGTGGGAAGGAAAACACTACAAGTTTTCTGGCTCTCAAACCCAGCTCCTGTGGCTTCAAGGTTGGAGAAAGCACTCAGAAGTGCTGCCGAACTTGAAGGCACGGCTTCACATGGTGCCACAGAAAGAGGGGCAAGGAGTGAAGGTGGAAGAAAGTTGTCACACAAGTTTTCAAGAGCACAGAGAGCAGTACCCAGACACAGCTTCCAGGCATGGCCTACCTCCTGGAGGCATTCCAAGGTACAGTGACCCTCGGAGCGGAACTCGGGCATCCCTGGAGGGATGGTATGGAAGAGGCTCACCCAGAGGCCGGCCTCAATCACCCCGGCATCGTACTTCCTTAAATCCGTGGTATGGGATAGCCTCAGCCCAGAGCTATCTATTAAGCCTGCAACAAGAACACATAATTTAAAAACAAAATTCTTAAACATTGTATTGTCTCCTTAGTGTAAGAACCTGAAAGAGTTAATAAAATCTGAATAGTACAATAGATACAGTAAAAGGGAAAGAAACTGAAAATGAGGAA
>PVKA01015998.1:27664-48955 GCA_004027165.1 Ctenomys sociabilis | reverse complement strand
AGAAAGAAGAAAGGAAAGAAAGGGAAGGGCATTATATAGGAATAGCCACTCCCTCCAGGACCCTTAGGAAGTAGACTGAAGGGAAGACACAGGGACTAGACTTCTCCAAGCAATCCTTAACTCCTGCTCACACATTCTGGGGTTAACTCAGCAGTGGATTAATTCACTGCTAAAGATATTACCATCATGGTCCAATATCCAGATCAGACTCTGTGATACTTGGGATGGACTTTTTTATATCTAAATCAAAACTTGGTTGTATAGAATCTGTCATTCAATTTGAAAGGAGATAGGATAATATTTAGTGACTAATTCATTTCTAAGTTTCCTGTGTTCCACAGAAATTCTGACTTCACATTGAATTGTTTTCTGGAGAATAATTAGTACTCAGATTCATAAAAAGAACTAGATTCTAAACTAAGTTTGACATTACCAGTGTGACCAAACAACTTTGAGGTGTGGTTTTTGAGGGGTAGCTACAATGTAGATTTCTTCCCATTCCATTCCATAGCAGGTCATCTTATGGTACAGCCCCAAGACCCTAAACACATTTGCCATGCAGCCTTAAAAGGACCTAGCAGTTGTTTCCTATTCCATAAACATGGAGAACCTCCTGACATTTCACATCACTTACTATATATCTTCTTTGTGTTTCTCTCATTTCTGAGACAAAATACCCAGGTACAAAGTTAGAGGGGTAAAATCTCACTTAGTTCACAGTTTGTAGAGCTTTCAGTCCATAATTGTATGGCTTCAAGGTAGTGTACCATGTGGCAGAGGTGTAACAATCTATGGCAGCAGAAAACAACAAAAACAACAAAGGCGAGGAAAGCCTCTTTTGGTCCCTTATCTTGTATACAGCCTACTAGGATTAGGGTGCTATCAATCCAATCAACGCACTGATCCGGCCATCACCCATCTTAATCCCACACACTCAAGGTTCAGCTACCACTAAAAAACTTATGACAGCGAGAGGCTTGTTGGGGTGGGGGACATCCAGGCACGGCCATGACACAATAGTGCAGGTAATATGTCCATTGTCTTCTGTATCCCACTGGTGGAATGATGAGCCCTAGACTCCAGAGCCTTTGTTTCTCGCTTCTCCCTTACCCTGCAAAACAGACTCTTCTTTATCAATCTCTCCTTCAAAACACATTTCAAACCATGCACACCACTCCCAACACAAGCCTATTATGTGTTTCTCCTGAACAACACTAATTGTCTCACTTCATTATTCCCCCTGTTTCCATTCTTATTTCTTGTACCAGGAATTGAACTCCAGATCTTGCTCTTGCCAGGCAGGTGCTGTGCCTCTGAGCCAGTTCCCCAAACCCTTGTTTCCATTCTTGACACCTTCTGGATTTATTGCAAAAATATGATCTTTGAACAAGTAGGTCATTAAGGGTCAGCCAAATAGCTCAGTGTATTAAAGCATCTCCAAGCAGGTGCAGGGGCTGGGGGTTCGGTCTCCCATCCTGCTGTGCAGGCCCCACCCCCAAGGTGGGCTGAGACAGCAATTGAGACTGGGCATGGTGGCTTGCACCTAAAAATCCCAGCTTTTGGGAGGCTGTAAACAGGTGAATCGCTGTGAGTCTGATCTAGTAGTGAGACCCTGAACGCCCTATTGACCCTTCCCTAAAATACAAAAAAAAATAAAAATAAATAAAACAGCAAGTCATAACCTCTCAATGAATTATAATTATAATTAGTGAAAAGTTTATTTGGATCTACAACTACAAAGCCTTTTAATATTATGTTTGCAGCACATAATGTTCATATTCCTCATGAGGAATGAGTACATGTTCATGACACATCTGAACTCCTTTTTCCATCTCCTTATATACTCCTCCTTCCATCTTTCAATCTGCTTTCCATTTGAAAAAAGGGTGCATCCTTGTAACTCAAGATTTTCTTTCTTTATTGCAGAGTAGTACTCTGTGGTATGTGGGTACCGCCCTTGTTATCCACTGATCTGTTGGCAGACAAAGCCTTTGTAGCCTATCTTACCTACTCTAAAATACTTTCTTTGGACAAAACATAACTAAATATTCATTATGAATACAGGTGCTGCTCAAAGCTCATCTCCAAGACACTTCTTGGACTGCCGGCCTAATACCTTCCCTGTTTCTACCACCCTCAGTCCAGTTTCAGTGGCCTCTTCTGATCCCCAGGGAATACGTTCTAAGACTCCAACAGATACCCGAAGTGATGGATAGAGCCAGGCCTGGTATATACTGTGTATTTTTTTCATGTAGAAGAATAACTATGACAAAATACGATTCATAATTTGGGCAGATCAGCAACTAATAATAGTAGCTAGAGCAATACTTGAATAACAGTTAGATGAATGGACTCTGTTTCTGCCTCCCTTTTTCTTTTGGAATCTTATTGCCCATTCATTTTTTTTCTTAAACAAAACATTTTGTGGCCTCTCTTTGGTATATACCAAATTTTAAGGTTCCTACTCTCACTCCTAGCAGCCATTATCAAGCCAAATTTGTGTTGCTTGAACACAACACTGTTACAGTGTGATAATTGATCTAACAACTGAGGTGATCAGTGAGCAGGAGAGCATGCCCGTGTGGCTCTACTGAGTAAAGGGAAGCTCTCGTCTCTGTCTGCCCAGAGCACAATGGCTGAAAGTTCATCATGGTACCTAAGAAAACACACAATTAGAAATGATACATAGTTTCTCTCTCTAATTTTCCCTTCCATTTTCAAATTACATATGACCACTCATACCAGAAAACACATACAGCAAAACATCATTAAGGAGAAGCATGCAGCCCTCTACTTTTTTCTCTATAGAAGTTAAAAATTGTCTTGCTCCAGCTGTAACATAGGCTCCATGAAGTTGAAGAGTTGTTTGCTCTTGTTCTAAGTGGAATTAAAGTACCAAACATATTATTAATGTCTTTAGTGCTTAATATTTCTTAACTCAGTACATAAGTAGTAATTATACGCTATTATCTGAGCTGTTGCTTAGCTAAGAATTCCATTCATTTTTTTTTCTATCAACTAACCACTTTCAATACTTGTAACTGCTAGCATTGAGCCTTGACATGGGGCCTCCCAGCCCATTTCTTTTCCTGACATCTACAAGAGTTCCACCTTTTGACCACACCTAAAAAAAAAAAAAAAAAAAAAAAAAAACCCTCAAAATTCAGAAGACACCTGGATATTGACTTGGATCCTAATGCTAATGGGATAAGTCGTTTAACTTCTTGGAACCTCAATCTTGTATTCTCCGAAATGAGATGAATAAGAATGATGCCAATGATGATATTTATCCTCTTTGAAGCTATGTAGCCCGTTTATACTTCATTTAATGTATTCAGTGAGCATACTATGTTTCCCTGCATTCTATAAAACACAATGCCACTGCAGAAAACAGTTGTTGCTGTGCATTATGAAAAGCTATATTCATTCAGTATTCTGTTTCCTTTCCCTGTTAACACTGGTAATAGTGTTAATAAGGAAACCCAAGAGTAAATTCTTTCTGCTTCTTCCGATATTTTTCCAGGAATATTATAATGGCACTATGAGACAGCTCATAAAACTATAACATCATTGCTTACCATGCATCCACATTTTACATAAATTTGAGATATTTTTCTTCACCATGGAAAATGATATCACTTAGCAAGAATGGAATTTTACTGAGCCAAAATTTAAAAGTCCTTATTCTCCCACTAGTAGCTATTTGTGTTAACAGATAAGTTTAAGCCTATAATAGTAGAAATTTTACCTGTATTTCAGAACTGGCTAATGGTTACAAAAAGAAAACTAGCTGTTTGTATTATGTCATTTCTTTTACATTAGCTGCTTCTGTATTTTCTGGTCTTTTAGTGTTTCTTTTCATACTATGGAGATGTAAGCATCATACTTATCTAACAGGCTGCAAAAGAACCTCCTCAGAAGCATATTGAACAACTAAGGGATGAAAACTCGATAATGCACTTGGAATCACACACTGTGCAAGAGCAGTAAATTGTTTCCTTAGTGGTTTTTGACAACATTGCTTCCATACATAATTGAATGTCATTCGTTTATGTGTTTGTAAATGAGATCCCAGCGACATTACACCTGGGAGTGTGCACACTTGGTCGTCTGTTTATGACAGAGGAGCCAGACATATGGCCTGAGGAATCAGCATGGCCCCAGAGCTGTTACCAAGTCCTTCGGCCCGTGTTGAGCCTGGCCGCCTCATCGCTGTGACTCTGCAGCGCCTCCCATCGTTGAGGGAAGGGTGGGGAGGGGTGACCCAGCTTTCCAGCAGCCAGCAAGCAAGGCTTCACAGTCCTTAGACAGCCAGAGTCCTTGCCATATGCAAAAGAGTGGCACAGGCTGTGTAAGTGAAAGGAGGAGAAGGAAGAGGAGATCCAAGGAGAGCGGCTATGGTGAAACCCACAAAAAGGGAAAATCAAACAGAGAAAATTGATTCTTCTGGAATGCAAACCATAGTCTGTGGGTTTTAATAGTTACTCTGAGCTAAAGAAAGTGCAGATTATGAGGCAAATCTATGGAACCCCACCCATATCCTGAGTTTCTTTTTCTGTAAGACTTGAACTCACTTTGCAGCTTCTGTGCAAGGAATACTTCCATGTCCTTGTCAGATGTCACATGTTAACATTCACTTTCTATATGGCATTCTGCATTTATTAATTTGTTTTCAGTATTATGAAAGACAGTGACTATTAAATCAGAAGTTCTGGTCTACATGATCTTTGACTCATTGGCTTGGTACCAGTACAAATCTCAAAATTAAAAATGTCATTTGATTGGTTTTATAAAGCCTACCTGGGAAATAAATAAGAATGCTGTTATAACTACACACACACACACACACACACACACACACACACACACACACGTACACACAGACATGAATTTTCTTCCACAAATGCTCAACAAACATCATGCTAGATACTGACTAGGTCTGGTTCTGAGGGAACAATGATAGTACTTGATATATAAGCTATGTAGTAGAGAAACTGGCAAGAAGAGTCAAATTATATTCATTTAAACAAAAATGTGAACTATATTAAAACAAGAAAGCCAAAATAGCTTCAAGAGAGGATCTATTAATACGTCTTGGGAAATAAAAGAGGAATGATGACAAATGTTATTTGTAGACTCACAAAAGGGGGCCTTTATTCCAGGGGACAGCCTGAACTGATCTGCGAACCTACTTCTAGAAGATCTGCACTCAGAAATGGAGTTGGGATATAAATTTGATCGAAGAGCATAATATTCTCTCTCTTTCTCTCTCTCTCTCTCTCTCTCTCTCTCTCTCTCTCTCTCTCTCTCTCTCTCTCTCTCTCTGCAATGCATATATGCATTAAAGGATTTGAGAAATCCTGAAAGCAAAGAAATATATATATATAACTAGGTTTGAAAGAAATTTTCTCAAATATTTGACCAATGATTTATCTTTGTGAAACATAGGATTATGTTTCAGATAAAAGCACCTAAATGTGGATTTCAGAGTGAAAAAAAAAACAAAACAAAACATAGATGAGCCAGGTTTCATGATCACAACGATTTGTGGATCATTTCCATTTCCTATCTACAAGGGTTTAAGGACTACAGGGTTGTATCACCACACTACAACTTGACAGTAATAAACAAAAAAAAAAAAAAAGCTCAATGAGATGTACTCAAGTTCCTATGTAAATGCACTAAGATTATAGTTCATATATGACTCACCAAAAACTTAAAATAAAGCTTCATCTTCAGGTGGTCTTGGGAATGCTGTGCATATCTTGAATCACTTGTATTGAATCACATTGATGTCATGATTTCATCGATAATTTGGTAGGAAAATTCAGAGTAAACCTTATGACACACTCACATTTGTGACTCACAAATTCTCTAAGTATACAGAATTTTGTTTGCATACTTTGTATACTAGTTTCATTCTTGATTTCGTCATAGTCTTCCTAGTATGTTTTCCTTACCCTAATTTTCTCACTTTAAATTTTACAAACTTGAAATATCATCTTAAGAATTAAGAAAATAATTAAATAAAATTTTAAAACTCTCTATTTCATCGAACTTCCCATTCTGCCTAGCATTAATAAAATGAATTGTTTCAGCTCTCCTTTTTAGATATATTTAAATATGGAACGAAATTAAACATCTGTACCTTGAATAAACTTTATTTTCTAGAGTAGTTCTAATTTCACAGAAAAACTGCAATGAAGGTACGGAGATTTTTTTTGTATAGAACAGCATGTTCTCCCTGGTTGTCAACATCCCACACCACGAGGGTTCATGTGTAACAACTGATGAATCTATGATAGCATATCATTCTTCCAAAATCCATAATTTCATTAAGGTCTGCTCTTGGTGCTGCACATTTTATAGATTTAGACAAATATACAATACATGTATTCACTACTTTAATATTTTATGGAATGATTTCATAGCTCTGTGTTCTTCCCAGTCTTCTAGCCTCTTCCACAACCACTAGCAACCACTAATTAATGTACTATTTCCATTGTTTTGTCTTTTCCAAAAACGTGTGTAATTGATAAGTATCAATACAGTTGGAATCATGGGGTGCATACCTTTTAGCATTGGTTATTTCACTTAAAAATATGCATTTAAGGCTCTTCTGTGTCTTTTCATGGCATAAGGTTTTACTTGTCTTCAGTGCTGAAAAATAGCCCGTTGTCTGTTTTTACCACACCTTCCCCATCCATCTCTCAAGGACTTTCTTGTTTGTTCTCAATTTTAACAATTATGAATGAAGTTCCATATGATAAGTTTTGTGTAAACAAAAGTTTTCAGCTCCTTTGGATCACTACCAAAGAACGTGACTGCTGGGTAAGATTATGCCTACTTTTCTAAGTGTCTAAAATTCAGGATTTTCACAATAAGGAATGAGCTCCTGGTGCTCCACAGCCTCCCAAGCATTTGGGGTTGTGAGTGTTGTGTATTTTTGTCACTCTAAAGACAATGAGTCACAATAACTCACTGCTTGTAATTTGCACTTCTCTGCTGCCATATGATATGGAATGTATTTTTATGTTTATTTGTCACTTAAAGAGCTTTTAGTGTGTCTTTGATCTTATTATTTTCTCTACAAAAATTATTCTCTGGCATCTTCTGATGAATGTACAAGACATGCTTACCCTTTTGTAACTTGAATAATACATTTATTCATTTAACAAGGATTAATTGATGCCAATTCTCTGGACAACAAAAATGTTGATGATTCTTGTTTACTGAGTTTCAAATTTAATGGTGGAGACAAATAATCAAAGCGGGATAGTGTATTTTAAACTGACAAATCACATGACAAACGAAAAGACAGACCACTGTGAGGATGCTCAGAACTGTAGGAAGTGAGAATATTGGCTATAATTCGGAATAAGACAACTAAAGCGGATTTTATCAAGAAAGCAAGCATGGACTTGAGCAAGATGGGTAATTTAATTGGTGGAAGTACCCTGGCAGGGTGGATCAATGAACAGTGACAGTTTCATGTGAGAAGGGGACAGGTGTGTTCAGGACAGAGCAGTAGACAGTTGTGGCTGGAGCAGAGTAATTGGGCAGGACAGTAGAAAGCTACAAGTTCACAGCTAGGCGTAGATTTATACAAATTTATACAAAACCATATCAGGGCTGGGAAGACCCATGGGTTCACTCTTGTGTGCATGAAAACTCAAGGAGGATTTAAAAAAAGGAGGCACCTAACCTGACTGCTGCTGAAGAGGGCTTTCTGGATGCTATATGGGGAAGAGGTTATATAAAATAGGAAGAGAATTCGGGTTCTCAGGGCATCACAGAGATCCAAGAAAGAGATAAAGAAGCCCAGACCAAAGGAGGGGAAAGGAAAGATGAAAACCATCTTGAGTTTAGGAGACAAAAAGAGCTTGTTAATAAGATAACAGTAATGATGTGGCAATATTGGGGATAAATTGGGTAGCAGGAGCACTGCTGATTGGCAAATAGTAACTTTGAGGATCTAGGAATAATGTGAGGAATCTGGTGTGGATGATACAAATATAGTACCTCAGACACCAGGTGGATGTCAGTGTGAGCTTCCCTGTGTCCAGTCGTCATATACGGTGGCAAGCATCTAATAATTTCATAAAAGCAGGTAGAGATTCAAAATTGAGTAAGATGAGAAAATATTATACAGACAACAAAGGAGAAGAGGTAAGAAATTGAAATAGAGGAGTAGAGAAATTAATGGAGTGGTAAATAGTCAATGCAGACTAAGATTAAGATATTTCATCAGGTTTGCACTTAAGAATTTAAACTGAAAGGCCAGCGAGTTAGCTCAGCAGACTCAGTGCCTGCTGAGGCAAGTGTCAAATACAATTTTTTAAAAAAGAACTTGAACTAAGATGGTGCATAATGTTTGTGTATTTTTCTAGACCTACGTATAGATCTTAGGAGTAGTTCAAAAACTGAAAGCATAAAGATTAGTGCTCTAGATGAACCAAGTTGTGGTCTTGTAAAAAAAAACAATAAAAGAAAGGAGAGAACATGTATATAAGAAAGTGTTTCTAAAGGTTATCCACGGATAAGGTTATCCACGGATTTATTTTTGTCATCATATATTTGTACATATTTATTGAGTAAAATTTGATAATTCAATACACATAAAATTTATAATGAACACATCAAGGAGATTCTTATTTTTCACTTCCTCAGATGTCATTTTTTGTGTTGAGAACTTGACATTAATCTTCTTGTTGTATTCAAATACATAATAAATTGTTTCAGACTATAGTTACACCATTTGCTGTAAGTTGTTAGAACTAGGTCCCACCTGTTTAACTACAGTTTGGTTCCTTTTGTGCAATTTCTTCTATCCTTTCCTACCTTTCCAGATTCTATTGACTTCCTACTTCTATAGCTTAGTTAGGTTTCTATTAGTGATGGAGAAAATGTGGTTTGTGTTTCTGAACCTGGTTTGTATCACTTAATATAATGTGTTATAGCTCTATCCATGTTGTTGCAAAAAAGCATGATTCCATTTAATGGCATATTAATGTCCAACTGTGAGTATGGATAACATTTATTAACCATTTATCTATTGGAACAGACTCTGAAGAGGGATATGAAAATCAAACAAGGTGGAAAAGTGAGAACTTGGTTGAATCAATTTATTGGAGGACTCAGTGAAAATAATCTTCCTGTAGAGGCAGTCAATTGGAAAAATAGCATTGTTCAGTAAGAACTAGAGAGACAAATACAATGGAAATTGTCAAGGCCAGCCAAGCAGCTCAGCAGATTAAAACACCTTCTTCGGCAGACTCAGGGACTGGGATTTCCATCCCTTGGCCTGCCATGCTGGCCCTGCCTCTGGGGTGTGCTGAGAAGACAGTTGAGACTGGGCGTGGTCACACGTGCCTGTAATCCCACCTTATGGGAGTCTGTAAACAGAAGCTTCACTAAGTGTCCAATCTATGCAGTGAGACCCTGTACACCCTATCCTAAATACAAAAAAAAAAGCAATAGAAATAGTCAATGGATTTTGAAACTTGATAATGACACATGACAGATTAGGTAGAGGACAAAACAATGGAAAATAGAATTCCAGGATCAGAGAACTGAGGCTTTGGAAGGGAACATCTACAAAAAATGTCTGAATTATGAAGATTCAATACAGGCTGGGAAAGACCTCAAGAGCTAATGAATTTAAGAAACCAGCAAGATAGTCCTGGGAATGTAAAGATAGCAGTAAAAATGAGGGGAGTTAGATGATTTGACAAGAGAACCAAAGATTAAATTAGATAGAAATTTAGGGAAGGGAAAAAATGCTTTGAAATGAGCAGTGGGAAACAAAAATAGTTCCTCCTTCAACTTCAATTCCAGTAAAAAATAGCCATAAACTGATAAGATAGCCAGGAAACCAAAGCCTTTTAGATACCACTTTTCATTAAATGCAGCAAATTAAATAATGAAAAAGAACTTTTAGATATAATAAATCTCGATAAGGATCAACTGTGAATTCCAGAGGGCACAGTGGAATACTAGCAAAAGACAGAGTGATATCGAAAAAAGGTATAAATATGAAAACTCTCCTTTAGAGGTTAGGGTTGGGGAAGTGAGAGTTGTCCTTTGGAAACTGTGCCAGTATAAGTGGACACAATAGGGAACTGTCCATGAATTGAAGGCCTATAGTGGAGGCAAATTTATAGTTTGGATTAGCAGAAAGGATGGGAATTCACTCTTCCTCTTTAGCCATCAGGGAAAAGAAGAATGTCTTCAGGGTTTACTCATTCAATTAGCAAATATTAGTTGTGCAGCTGCCACATAACACTGTTTCACGAGCTAATATTTCAGCTCTAACAAGTAGCACAAATCTTACCATATAAATCTGACACTGTAATTATAAAGACAGAGAATGAATAGTTAAATAACACAGATCACTAATAAGGGGATTAAAATAAACTAGAGGAAGAGGAAAATAGTAACAGGGATGCTCTATTTTATATAAGGTATATACAGAAACTAGCATCAAGAAGATCAGCGTTGAGTAAAGAACCTAAATGAAATGAAGATGCTAATAGCTAACCATCTGGGGAAGAGAATTTCAGCAAATGAAAGAGCAAATATAAAGATCCTAAGAAACAAAACATTTTGTGTATTTAATTGACAACAAAGGCTAAAGGGACAGGGTAAAAGGACAATTATATGGGGCTGAAGCAGTACCAAGAATCCTAAACCAATTGTGTGAAATATAGTGTATGCATACGTATGTGTTCATATGTATAGGGCTAATAAGAGAGGAATTGCTTCAGCAATTAAATCAGTCCAAATGTATAGTTCTTTTTAAAGTTGGATTGGTTGATTTCTTCATGATAGTCAATCTTCCTGGGGCGATTTTTTTTTTTTTTTTTCAGAATCAGGGCTTGAACTCAGACCCTTGCACTTGCCAGGGAAGTGCTTATTCTACTGAGCCATCTCCCCAGCCTGCTGGGGCAATATTTTAAAATATTTTTTAATTTTTAATTTTTGTTTCTTCATATTTTGTAGGGACTTAAAGGTTAACATATAAATACTTGACGGAAAATATCTGTTTCATGTTAGGCCTAAGATGTTTGATATTTAGACAGATAGTGAGATTAAGTTTAACTGCCTATGTTATAGTGTAATAACAATAAGCTTCTCTTTTGGAGGGTTAACCACCTAAGTTTTCAGATCAAAAATTAGAGAAAAAGAAAGGCTGCAAGGAAAGTGAACATATTGGCCCTAGCCTTTCAATGTCAGTGAAGACTCAGGACATAGGAGAACCTGTACTGTAACATCATGTAACTCAATTGTGTCCCACATTTTTTTGACCAAGGAGATTATAATCCACAGAGGAAAATGATTGATGTTGTAGAGTGTGCTTAAGGAGAGTCACATGGAGAGAAAACATTCTCTCAGTCTTTCACAGAGAGTAAACTGGTCAAGCAAAGGCCATGACTCATCCACATGGCTGACAATGACAAAAAATCTACAAAATGAGGTACAGGGTTATAGGATAAACCCTGAGGGGACTTGACTGACCTCATCAGATACAAAAGCTACATTTCATATTATAGAGGTCTTGCTTTGTCTTGGTCTTAATGATCTATCAGAAAAGTATAAAAACTAACTGAGCTGTAAAAAACTCAAGTCAACATCTTCTGACATTGCCAGTCTTACACGAAACCCACTACTATTATGGACTACTGCACTATACTGGAATATTTTGCTGAATTCATGCACCAATAATGTTTAAATGACAATGGAATGCACCTGTCTGACAAAACTAAACAAAAAAATGGGAAACAAATGAACAACGATTTTGTATCAGTATATTCAAAATAGGAGAGATATACAGCAACATTCTCTTAATTCAAGGAATATAAAGATTTGTTGTAATAGTGTTTGTGGACAGGATATCATGTCTGCATCTTGTGCAAAGAATCACCACTAGGACAAAAATATGCAGTGTATTAATTATTGAAACTGTTCTACTAATCAGTTTTGAAACTGTCTCATTGCTATTTGTTTCTCAATAAAATTACTTTTAAAAAAAAAAACTAAGTTGGAACATATTCTATTGAATTCTCCTTCAATAATACTCCAATTCACATCTTCCCTTACAATGTACACTAAAAAAAAGAAACTCTTGCCAAAACTAAATTAATGGTTTTCTAAAATTTTCCCCCATTTAAAATGTTAAATTATTGTTATTTAAGTGTTTAAAAATTGTGTTGGGTATTCCTTTAACCTTTATGTTTGACTATTTGTATCATTCTATTGGCTTTTTTAAAAGTTATATCAGCTTAGGGAGCTCATTATGTATTATGGTTATTAATCAGTTTATTTTCTTTTTATATATATTAATTTTATTGAGAAAGAAAGAGCAATAAGACAGTTTCAAAACAGGTTAGTAGGACAGTGACAATAATTAATACATTGAAAAATCAGTCAATTCTCATACGTTGAAAGACAGACTCTCTTCTTTCCATGGTAGTTCTATTTGTGTTCTTTTACTATGTAAGCAGTAAAAGTTTACATGTAGTTAATTCTGTTTGCAGTGCTTTCATCATTTCATTTTCTATATGCATTAGAATCCTTCTAAATATATAATTATTGAATATCTTCATGAAATTTATTAATAATTTGCATTTAACCTAATACCCACTATTTTTCTTGCTGTATGACACATTAATTTTATAATATTCTTCAAATTATTTTAAGAGTGATATATGGGAATGCACATATAATTGCAGCAAGCCTCAACAGTGTTTGCAATTTTTCTAGGTGTGATTCAAAATATAATAACTGATTTATTATTCATAACCTAATGCAGTAGATACTGTAACCAATTCATTTCATCAATAAAGAAATGAATGTAGATGAAGGCTAAGTAGCTTTCTCAAGTCCAAGGATTGGTTATCAGAATAATAAGATTCAAGTCCTAAAGACTGGTTTTCAGCCACAACACTGAACTGCACTCCCTAGGGAGGAGGAAGATTATCCACACCCAAAATCCATGAAGTCATTTTATTGGAAATAAGATTTCAGTGGCATATGAAGTCCATTAAATTTTGACAAAAGGAAGTGTGAAAAACAGACTATGCAGTATCATAAAACTGCTAAGTAGATGATAAAAAGTCATCATTACAGATTTATCAGATTAGTATAGAGGGGAGCAGGAGAGTCAACATGAACTAAAAATTGTGTTAAAAGTAATGGGTACCATGCTGAAGGTTAAGAGTTTACTGCAATGGGAAGTTCAAAGTTTGACTGTTGCTACATAGAATGCAGATATCTAAGCACGTTTCACTATAATAAGGAATGTTCAGAATTATCCCTAAAGACTAGCAAATACATCAGCAATTATTTTTACTAGTCCAAGTAAGGTTTCATGAAAAATGGTGAGAAGCTTAGAAATGTAAGCGTAATTCTCCATTATGTGGTAGCAGGCACTACCTAAGGTCACTGTCCAGATTCAGAGAAGGAGAGAGACAGAAGGATGACACTGATACTTTGAAATTTAGAGTCATGTAGTTGAGATGTAAACTTAGATTGAAAAAGAGAACAAAGAGATGTAAGGACAAAAGGCTTAGTTTATTTTTAAAAACTTTCAGATGAGTTGCTAAAAGTCTAGTTGTAACTATATAGCATCTGCATACTAACCACAAGGAAGTTAAGAAATTTGGTAAAATTGGTTATGAAACATTGTGTCTACTAGAAATATCTGTTAATCAATATCTCCATGTTTTACTGGTACAGTAAAAAGTCTCAAAGTATGTAAATTTGACTCTTAAAACCATATTGGCTTAAAGTGCTTTCTGAATCCCCAAAGATTAAATTACACAATGTATTATTTTATTGTTCAATGCATTTGATTGCGTTCTAAGTACATAAATATAAGAAAATCATGAATCCTATGGGTATGGAACATAAAACACATTTCGGATTCAAGGGCAATCTCAATTTTAAATTTTTTTATTTGAATAGTAGGCAGTATATGTTTATGTTTTAAAATAAGAATAAACAGATTTATTGAATTATTGAATTAATCTATTGAATATCAACTTCCTCTCTTTGTCCAGAGTACAGGAGATGTTACACATAGCTGATACCAATAGGAACCCATACGGAAAAGTATCCCTACTTGTAACATCAAGGAAATACCTATTTCTTGATGCAATGTATCCCTCGAAACAAAAGGTTTTTGCTTGGCTCTTTGTTTGAGTCTAAAACTATCTAGTTGACTATGCAAAAATGCTTCAGTTAGATAAAATTGGATTTATGCTGCCATGTTTCCATTTTTATTATATCTGAATGCTGATATAATATTTTAAGAATGCCATTTTAGAGTTTTCAAATTATAGTTTGAAAACCTTTCTAACTGAAGAAGTTAATTTTATGAGCGACTTAGGCATCTACACTCTAAATATACACCTGCTTTCTCATGGAAAATATATGACTTTAGGATAATTTAAAGAGCATTTAAAAAGTTAAAAAAATCATTGAAGTCAACTAATAAAAATAGACAAGATGTTCAGGGAATTCAAAGTAGTTAAGATATCAAAATATAAATGCCATTTGAAAGGACTCTAGATCTAAATTTAGGATTTTAGCATTTTGACACTGATAAATCTTACTGCAGGGTTCCTCAATCTGATGAGAACACCTGTTAGTGCTACTTAAGTACCTGAATTAAAATGTAGTTTTGATATTTCAGTTATTAGATTAAAATCAGAAACCTTTAAACACACAGCAATTTATGTAGAATTCTTTTGGTGGGGGACTTTTAAAGGATTGATTGACTCAGTTTGATTCTGTAAGGCTTCTGAGTTGACAACTTTAAGTGAATGTGTCTTAGCTATATGATGCAATTTTATTCCATATCAAGTGGAGGAGTCAAAAAGTAGAGTATGATATCATGCTGTTAAGACATAATGAGAAAGTTTAAAAATTCTTTTAAATAAACTCTTAAATGGAAATATTCATAGAGGACAAAAATATTCAGGTGGTGTGGTTTGACCTTTAAAGTCATATAAGAACGATGAGTCCAATTCATTATTCATCTAGGTATTGCCCATTATAAAATAATAGAAACCTCAAGTACTTTATATATAACCATTACAGAGATCAGTGTATAACCCAGTCTCTATAATGTAATTGAATGGAGAATAAAAACATGTAGGTTCAGTAATCCAGATAATATATGACACCATAGGATAAAAAATTTAATTGACATAGAAAATGAAGATATTTTAAATATACTTTTGTGGCATGAGACATAATACATACAAAATTCTTTTTCCAAAGACTTGCTTCAGTGCAATATAGAATTTGGGTATCAATATAAAGAACATTCTCTATTAAATTAAAAGCTTTTCAAATTTTTTCTTGTATTAAAGCATATTCTTTATATAGATAATGTAAAAATATCTCCAAATCTCAGTCTTAGAAGATTTCATCAAAATTAAACTGTTATTTATATTTCCTTTTTGAGATATCTGATACCTACATGAAATATTTACTCAGTATCAGAAGAAAGAAATTCCTTCTGAGTCAAAAGCTTTTATTTGCAGTTTGAAATTTCAGATATCGGTAAATCTGTGAAGTATCTATTTTACAGAACTTGAGGCTTTAGACTACGGACTACACCAGTGCCCTGTGGTCTGTGTCCTGGCACTGGTGCAGAGAACCCCTCTTCTGCACCCTGTGTTGCCTGACACTGACAGCAGCTAGACAAAAAGAGAGAAGTGAACTGAACTTTGGAATTTTGGAGTAAATTCCACAACTGATTTCTTACAATAGTGTGTGTACCTTAGAATACTTCATATAGGGGGCCTGTGAGATAGCTCAGATAGCTAGAGTAAGTGCCTGCTTAGGCAAGTGCAGAGACTGAGTTCGTACTGCATGTGGCGCTGGCCCTGCCCCGAGACGCACTGAGCCAGCCACAGAGTCCAGACGTGGTGGTGCATGCCTACACTCTCAGGGAGGGGAGGCTGAAAGTAGGAGGTTTACCACACTGAGTCCGAGCTGCATACATAATTTTTTTTCAGTCCAGGGATTTAAACCCAGGGTGTTGTACTTTCTAGGCAGGCACTTATGCTGCTTAACTAAATCCCTAGCTCCATGTACATTAAATTAGATTAGCACAACATGAGCAACAATAGTCAATTTTGACAACCTTTTACTGCTTTCCATGTCTGATTTGTGATTCTGGTAAAGGAGAAGAAGAATTTCAGTGCTCCTATTGCAAAGATCCTAGTTCAGCAAGTAGTAAAACTCATCAAGCCAGCACTATGTGACTTTCTTATAATTTTAGTGTGTGCAATGTGGCCCTACTTTTGTGGGTATAACAGTTCTATCTTTTCTCAAAGAGTCTTCTTACTTTTGATTATTTTCTACTGTGTGCATTATTTTTAATTGTGCTAGAAACAAACACACTAGATGTGTTTCTGGGAATATTACACAGTCATGAAATTTTGCATTGCCATACAAATAAATCTCAAAAAGGTCCAATGTTTACTGGCAAAGACTCTTTGTGACATTTCAAGTTCCTCAGCTTCTCTGTTTTGTATTAAGGTCCTGTGGTGCATGATATTCAATTTTGTAGCTGCCACATGATAAGTAAAAAAGAAGATAATTTGAAAGTCCAGGGCCATATATGTATCAGTGATGTAGGTGTTATAATAAAGTACTAGGGAAAGATACATAAAGTACAATTAATGTGAAGAGAGAATAAATTAGGTAAGTTGAAAGGGCTATGTCTTATGTGGATTTAATTCTTTATAGATTTCTAATGATATTACCTATAGATTAAAAATAGGTCAGAAAAATATGATTAAATTAATTTTGAAACACCTCATGCAAACTTTTATAGTTTATGTTTGTGAATATATCATTACATTGTTCTCATAAATACAAGTTGGTTTTCCTTCGTATCCCAGAGCAGTAGAAAAGGAAATAACCCATTTCACACAGCCAGGCTGCTAAAGATGGTGAAGACTTTCAGGAGTCTTAGGATTTAGCTAAATCAATCCTGGTTAATTTAGAACCAATTATAACACACATACAAATTATAAATTAGGAAACAGTGGCTTGTAAACATTTGCACAATTATCAGAGCCAAAAAGATTCAAACTCCATTTATTAAGAATAAGATGCTAATACACACAAGCTGGAGCTGTGACTCAGATATATTCACAAAAGTTTGCATAAAATATGTCACCTTCCTATTCAGCATATTAGCTCCCAGGGTGTCTTCAAGACATACCCACTGGTTTTCTTTCAAAATTTACACTTCCCTTAGCTATGCTGTGGTATTACAGCAATGGAACAACGAGCTGGCTTCCGTTACGTCTCATGCATCATCAACTGAACTGTCAGTAAAGTGCTAATTGCAGAAATTTTATTACTTGAGGTGATATTGAACCAGAGAGAACACAGCTTGATTTTTCATATTCCAAACTTTGCAATTAGGGAGAAAAAAAAAAACCACATTCCCTTTTTTTTTCAATTTGTAAGCTAAGCAAAATTGAAAGGGATGTCACTGACAGTGAATAGAAACTTTAAAAATATTGTCCTTCTAGGTGACTTTATAAGTTAATATAAAAATATCTTATTAACCCCTTCTCAACAAAATATGCATCTTGCACCTGAAGAGCACTTGCTATTCTCCAGCTTAATTGGCTGCCTGTAATTGGAGAGATGCCAAACCTACTTATTTTGTGATTCTGTCATTCAAATATTTCTGCACAGGAAGCATACTCCAAAGATTGGCTTTATATATATCCTCTAAATTTATATAATATATTTCCTATGGGATCCAAAATATTTAAAATACCTCTTGAACATTATTTCAGAAAGCAGGTTTGGAAGTAGCACAAGGCATTTCATCTAGAAACAGAAAAACACATGAAGATGGTTAAATGGAAAATTTATTGGAAAAGATTCATAGGTGGTCAGCTGGGATCATTTCAGGGTGAGTTGTGTGGGGAGTAATTAGGAAAACCAGTGAATATAATTCCATGTGAAATCCTTGGGGCAGATTTCATGTGCCTTAAAACACACGGGAGGAAGAGCTAAGTCAGACTTACAGAAGAAAAAAACCTGTGCTATCTGGAAAAGAAAACAATTAGAGACATGAAGGTGAAAAGGTCAAGCTGGAGGAAAAAAAATTGTTCTCATCCCAGGAAATGATAAACAACAGATTTGAGTTTATTTTTGTCAAAATCTTTGCAATTCAGAAAGACTGAAGTTTCAACAAGACTAAAAACCTAGGAAGTCAGTGCAGTGAAGGAGAAGGGCACTAATTTAGGATTAGGAAGCAAACTGTGCAAAATCCTACACAGGATCACATACAAGGCTAGAGAAATTCAAATGTATAGGATGGATATCAGAAACCATATAGAGCTTTGCGTAGGAATATAACTTGAGTGGGCCGGTAATTTGTAGAATTCAGTCTAGCTGTAGTCTGCTAAATTGCCTGGAGGAAAGCAAGACTGAATATGGGAGACCACTTAAAAAGCTACTGCAGCAGTCCACGTAGAGTATGCAATAGTCTCAAGAGCAGCTGGAGCGGTAGCCGGAGGAAGGGCCAGATGGATCTGAAAGACACTTAGGAGGCAGAATCAACAGCGCAATGATGAGCTGGTAAGCCAAGGACAGGGGAGCTTCACAGATGCCACTTAGGTTTTCGAGACCAGGACAACAAAATGGCTGATGATGCTGTTTGTCAGAATAGAGAAAGAGTGTAGCGTTGGCAATAAGATGATTTCATCCGCGTGCTTCGAGCCAGCGCCGCCTAGGAGACACACATGCTATGAATGCAGGTGGAATTGTAGGTTAGAGAATATAACCCAGATAAGGGCAAAGAATTCCACAAGGGAATGGGGTGACAGGGGAAAGCAAGGGGATCGAGATCCGGAAATTGCTACAAGATCTACAAAGGAGTCTCATGTCCTCATGTCATCTGGGCTGAGGGGAGGACAACACTATCTGTTACAGAAAATACTGTGAAATTCATACTACTTTGTGAAATGAAATTTGTATCACTCATAATTTTTTTCTATTTTAATGCTATTTTTATTGTCTTTAAAAATAAATATATTTTTTTTAAATTACATAAAGGAGCTTAGAAGAATAACTGCAAGAGGCCAGATTTGGTAGGAGGTTGAGCTGGCTGAATTTATGCGTACAAAAGGGGACCTATCTTCCTGCTGTCAGGGGCACAGGGGACAGGGAAGTGATTTTCTGAGGCAGAGCTGAGGCATGCATCCTTGGATAAGCCCTACCAGTGCTGTGCTTCCACCTTCGGGGCAGACCAAGTTTTGATTAATATTTGTACCCTGATATTTTTATCTGTACACACAGAATACAGTTATATAAATCTTTGGCACATGAGTCTGCTATAGTTCATCATGAAGAGAAAAGGGCTTTGCAAAAAGAGCACCCTGGTGCCAGTAAGTCAACAAATAGATGGGACAGGGAGATGGCTCAGTGGAATAAGTGCTTCTCCAGCAAGTGCAAGGGCCTGACTTCAATCCCCAGTTCCACAAAAACAAACAAATAAATGTAAGCTTGCCATATACTTGCACTGAAACCTGAGATAGGAACTTGATTAAAAATAAGTTAATTAACATATCTGTTCTTCACTATTGGGTTGAGTTTAACTGAACACAGTTTGGTATAAAAATGCTTGTCAGTTAAACCTAAAAGGTTGGCATTTTAAAACCTGAGAGACAATTACAGGAAGATCAAAGCCTTGAGAGCCTTAGAAGGGAAGCGTGATTATAAAATAGATTGATATCTAAACTAGAAAACTGGGGCTGGGGAGATAGCTCAGCAGAATAAGTGCTTGTCTGGCAAGTACAAGGGCCTGAGTTCAATCCTTGGTTTTGAAAAAAAAAAAACAAAAACTAGAAAACCTACACTATTTACTAATCAAACATTCAACAGACTGAGGATCAAATACTAAGACCTTGATCAATTGGTCATTCTGTAATGAATATTCTCTTTTGTACTATAAGAACAACAAGAGACTTACAAAAAAATAAATGAAGAGCTTCAACCATATAGTGAAAAAGTAAAAGCACAAAACTGTAAATCATAATAAGGAGAAGGATCAGAGAGTACAGAAATTATATATAGATAAAGTTACTGTTTAAACATCAGAAAGTCAACATAGATATATTTTGCAAAAATTTAAATAAAAAGAAGTTAAATATGACGTCAAAGCTAACACTGTATGTTAGATATTATGCTAGCAAACATCAGCTTCCAAATATGCTATGTGATAAAACTTGTTAGTGTTGACAATATTTCCCCCCTCAGCACATAGAAGTGTGTTTCCTTGACTACAAGAATTTATTTTTTATTTTATTTTATTTTTGTTTTATTGAAGTAAATATATCAATGAGACAGTTTTAAGATACCTTGACAAGATGGATTTGATAAATTAATACATTGCAGACTGTTTACATCAAAGATTCAATAATTAATACTTTCTACCTTGACATTTTCCAAGTGGTTGTACATAGTACTAGAAGCTGACATAATATCCTGTCCAACCACCATTAGTGAAATCTTGCCTCTCATAGAATTATGTAGAAGCATGTTATCTATCCCAACTGTACTATCTATACCCACACATCATGAATCTTCCTTTCTATACCCCTTCCTTTGTCTACACCTGTCAGAGATGGGCATTCCATTGTCATTCAACTCACTTAGGTGCTTGAACTTGACAGCACAATCCAACAGAGTCCAGCATTTCAAAACAATAGTGAGTTATCTGAAGAAGTTGTTGACCATAGCCATTTACAGCTCAACTTATTATGATGGCCTCACGATGTATACCTCATTTTTATACTTTTCTGCTGGATGGTTAAGACCTAGATAGAGTAAGACTTATATACCAACACATGTACTTTATGTTTCTTATGAGGTCAGTGAAGTCCCCTCAGGGTTTATCTTGTAGTCCTATACCTTATTCCTTTCTCTGTGTCATCCGTGTGGATGACTCACGGCCAATGCTTGACCAGTTTGCTCTCAGAGAGAGCCTGAGAGAAAGTTTTCTCTCCATGTGACTCTCCCCAGGCACACTGTAGAACTTTGATCTCTTTCCTCCGTGGTTCCATAATCTCCTTGTTCAGAAAATTTGGAGCTCAACTGAGTTTCATGATGTTGCAGTACAGGTTCTCCTATATCCTGAATCTTCGCTAACCTTGAAAGGCAAGGGCCAAAATGTTGGCTGGCCCTGTGGCTCTTCTATTTCTCCAACTTTGATCTGTGAACTTAGGTTGTTAACCATCCAGAAGA
>PVKA01015998.1:0-27564 GCA_004027165.1 Ctenomys sociabilis | reverse complement strand
TTAGTATCCTGCAGCATATGTCATTTACTTTGCCTTATCGGACTCAATTGATTTTAGTTGTTGTTGTACATTTCCACTTGTATTTCTGCTTTTTGCTTCTTGTACTAGGGAAACTACAAGATATTTACACATGTGTGTCTGGTTTATTTCACTTATGAGTATATGTTCAAGTGGCATCAACTTCAGTATAAATGCTTCAAACTTATCATTCTTAATAGCTGAGTAATACTCCATGATATAGATATAACACATCTTTTTCAATCATTCCTCATGTGATGGACATCTTGGTTATTTCCAAGATTTTGCTATATCACACATTGTGCTGCTATAAACATAGGTACACATATATCACTATGATACAATGTTTTCAGTTCCTTTGGGAAAATTCACAGTAGGGGGATTGCTGGCTTGAATGGGATTTCTAGTCCTACTGTTTTGAGGATTCTCCATACTGACCTCCACAATGGTTGTACCAGTCTACATTCCCACCAGCAGTGGAGAAGTGTTCCCTTTCCCAACAACTTCTCCAACATTTGTTGTTGGTTGATTTCCTTATGATAGCCATTCTTTCTGGAGTGAGATGATATCTCAGTGTTGTTTTTATTTGCATTTCATGGATGAGTAGCAATGTGGAGCATTTTTTCATATATTTATTCGCTTCTTTAATTTTGTCCTCTGAGAAGTGTGTATTCATCTCAGATGCCCATTTCTGAATTGGGTCTCTAAATTTGAGGGCCCTGTTATATCTTAGTTCTTTATATATTCTAGACAGTAGACCTCTGTCTGATTGCTTATTAGTTAGGATTTTTTCAAAATATGTGGGTTGTCTTTTCACTCTGTTGACAATTTCTTTTGGCACGTAGAAACTCCTTAAGAAGAGTTGATCCCAGTTGTTTATTCTTTCATTTGCTTCCAGTGCGAATATATGTTTGTTCATGAACTCTTTACCTACCCCTATGTCTTCAAGTTCCTCCTGTTTCTCTTCCAGGAGATTGAGTGTTTCTGTTTTAATGTTTAGATCTTTAATCCATTTTGACTTTAACTTAGTGCATGGTGATCGAGCTGGGTCAAGTTTTAGTTTTTGGCATGTAGAAAGCCATCTTTTCCAGCACCAACTACTTGAATTTAGATGTGATCTTTGGTTAGTTCTGCTCAATCAAATTTGAGCAGAAGCATTTTGTGAAGTAAAGCATTTAATCACAATAATGTAAAATTTTTCAATTCTGTTTTTTCTTTTCTTTCATAGGAAACCTGTAAGATTAATGTTGAGCTGAAATCACTAACAATGTTAGCTTATTTACTAACAGGGTCATCTGAGCCAGAGCGTCATAACCCAGGTGCATGGGACACAAGCAAGAATCAAGATGGCCCATGTTTGCTACATCCAAATGATTTAGACTGCACTGATGAAGTCTTCTATCACAGGTCAGAAAACAGACTAATGGAATGAAAGTTTATCTTTTATCTAGGTTAATATAGACATAAACTGACATAGATTATTGAGAAAGAAAACAATAAAGTTAAGATATAAATTCATGCATCTACAATAATTGAATGGCAATGGAATATCCATCTCTGACAAAACTAAACAAAAATGGATTTATAAATGAACGACCATTTTGTGGTAGTAAATAAACAAACAAACAGACCTGTGTGTATGTGTGTATATATATATATACATACATATATATATATATATATATATATATATATATATATAAATTAGGTTAGATATAACGCTACTTTCTCTTAGTTCAATGAGAAGAAAGTTTTAAACTAATGGTGTTTAGACAACATAGCATGTCTGCATCATCTACTATGAATAACTACTATGAAGACAACAACATACAATGTATTTTTTTGTAACTGTCCTACTAACCTGTTTTGAAACTGTCTTATTGCTGTTTCTTTCTCAAAATTAATTTAAAAAATGATAGCATAAATTCTTGCTTTAACTGAATAAACAACAATATATTTAATATTAACTTTATTAGTTTATCACTTTTAAGTATCAGGTTTTGAGCTTTTTATTATTTTATTTATTTATTTTTTATAATTTTATTTTATTTTTTGTGGAACCAGGGATTGAACTCAGGCACTTGTTCTTGCCAGACAAGTGCTTATTCTACTGAGCTATCTCTCTGGCCCCATGTTTTTCACATAGGAAGCTCACCCATTCTTTCCTAGTCACTCCCTTCTGCCATCTAAGATCAATGCAATAGCATAGACATAAACATAAAATAATATGCTAAGGACATGTTTTTTATGGTTACTGGGGTGATAAAAAGGGCAATGAAGAGTGAAAAATAAATGACTGCATTGACTTTTATGCTTTTTATTCTTGGTGGGTGGCTTGATGGGTGATGACTCATTTGAGGAATACAAGGCCTTTCTGGATGAAGGAAGAAGTTATGATTGTTTGAATAGTGGTAGAAGGTGAGGGGAAAATGGTCTTTCACATAGACTGAGCTTTGAAAATTGTATGGAGCACAGGTGAAATAGCTCAGCAGACTAAATGCCTGCTTAGGCAAGCACAGAGGCCAGGATTCCATCCCCGGCACCACATGTCAGGTTGACCCTACCACCAGGTGGGCTGAGCCAGCAACTGAGTCCAGGGATGGTGGCACACGCCTATAATCCCAACACTGTGGAGGCTGAAAATTGGAGGGCAACTATGAGTTTGAGCTTGCTAGTAAGACCCTGAAAGAAAAAAAAATGAAAATATATATCAGAAATACAAAGAGGATTAAAGAAGTGAAGTTTGAAAACTATCATGTAGGCTTCTGGAGCATAAACTATGGGCAGGGAAAAGTGGATCTAGACAGGACTCTGTCTCTGGCAGCATTGTAATCATTAGGCAGAGTGGGTTGGTGGATCCCATTCTTAGGGAAGGCCTCTGATCCCCTCCTTCTGAACAGCTGGCATTTGACTTCACAGTGGAGTTTCATAACTCTCATGTCAGCCCCTGGCATGCAGGATCTCTGTGAATTGAAAATAAAGGGGAGATGTGACTGAAATTCTCAAGACTTCTCAGAGCTGAAAGGCCTTCAGAGGTTCGAACATTGAGGAAGCCTGTGCAGAAAGTGTTAGGAGGGTGACTGGGCACTCTCCACCTAGAGTAGAAGACCACTTTTTGAACTGATAATCTCTTCATATGATCCTGAATACTTCTTAAAACCATTAAACACCCTTTTCTTCCTCTTAGATGTATGCTTCAAAGATCCTCAATGGTTAAGACACAATGATCTAAAAGACTAAATGATTTGGAACCCACTCACCACTTCAGCTCTTGTCCCTCTCTGTATTTAGCAGAACCATTTTTTTTAAAAAAATGTAATAGGACAGTTTCAATAACTAATGCATTTTACATTGTTATCTTCCTAGTGGTTATCCATAATGCAAGAAGCAGACAGGATATCCTACCCAAACATTACCATCAATCTTTCTTTTCATAGAATTAAGCAAAAGTAGCTGCATATCTATCCTAACTATTCTGTATATACAAATACAAAATGATCCTTCCTTTGTATCCACTTTTTTTAGTCCTGTCAGAGATAGGTATTCCATAAGAATTTAAATATTATAGGTGCTTGAACTCAGCAAAACACTCCAGCACTCCACAATAATAGTGGGTTATCCACAAATGTTGTTGACTGTAGCCTTTTACAGCCCACCATATTAATATGGCTTTACTTATATACCTCCTTTTTATACTTTTCTGCTGGATGGTTAAGACCAAGATGAAGCAAGACCTGTATAACAAGAAATGTAAACTTTTGTATAAGATAAGGTCTGTTAACTCCCCTCAGGTAACCCTATACCACACTTTGTAGATCCTTTGTCAGTGTAAGCCATATGGATGAGTCATGGCCATTGCTTGACCAATTTGATCTCTGTAAAAGCCTGGGAGAAACTTTTCTCTTCATGTGACTTTCCTTCGGTACACTATACATCATAAATCACATTCCTCTGTGGCTCCATAATCTCCTTGATCAGAAAATTTGGGGCACAACTGAGTTACATGATGTTACAGTACATGTTCTCCTATGTCCTGAGTCTTCACTGACCCTGAAAGGCTAGGGTCAAAATTTGTGCTGACCTTGAAGCCCTTTTTTTTCTCCAATTTTTCATCTCAGACTCAGATTGTTAACTCTCCAGAAGAGAATCTGATTATTACTCTGGAACATAGGCAGTTTGCTTTACTCTAATTTTCTGTCTAAATATCAAACATCTTAGGCATTACATGGAACATATATTTTCCATCAAGTATTGATGTATTGAACCTTAAATCCTTACAAAATATGAGGAAATTTTTTTTTAAAATAAACACATATTTTTACACAGAAATTTAGAAATCTAACCATATTCAGCTTTGTAGCAGGACAGTCCTATAATCTTTTATTCCTTGTGTCTTTTTTTTCATTTATTAGCTATTACAAAAAAAGAAAAAAAATTTACTTGTGAGACAATATGGTAATAATTGGTATGTAATGAAAAGAAGTATGTATTTAGCAGACCAGAATGACAGGCATTCAAAGTGTGACCCTTCTATTATACATTGCTATCTTCAGTGCAGTTACTTGGTTCACAGGTATCAGCATATATAGATAGTCAGGTTGAGAATCCTAACAATTACCGGCTACTTTCAACAACTTGCTGATATTTCTCAGGATCATTGCCTTGACCATCTTGTGCATACAAATGGTTGACTTTGTCCCTGTCCTGTTTCTCAGCTTTTCTCCAAACCCTCTCCTCACTGTCCAATTTTCAAGTTCTCACTTTCCTTTTAGTTGTGTTGCACCATTCTATTTGTATTTCTTCTTTTGATTTCTTATACTAGAAAGACTATACAATATTTGCACATGTGGGTCTGGTTTACTTCACTTATGAGTATACTTCGAGTGGCATCCACTTAAATATAAATGCTTCAAGTTTGCTATTCTTTATAGCTGAGTAATACTCCATTGTATAAAAATACCGCATCTTTTCTAACCATTCCTCATGATGGGTATCTTAGTTGTTTTCAAGATTTGGTTATCACAAATTGTGCTGCTATAAACATAGATACACATATATCACTATGATATGACTTTTCAGTTCCTCCCAGAAAATTCCCAGTAGAGGGATAGCTGGCTTGAATGGGATTTCCATTCCTAGTTTCTTAAGGAGTCTCCACACTGATTTCCATATTGATTGTACCAGTCTACATTCCTACCAACAGTTGATAAGGGCTCCCTTTTACCCAAAGCCTGTCCAACATCTGTTGTTGGTTGATTTCTTTAAGATAGTCATTCTTTCTAGAGTGAGATGGTATTTCAGTGTTGGTTTAATATGCATTTCATGGATGACTAGTGATGTGCAGCATGTTTTCATATATTTATTTGCTTCTTTAATTTCATCATCTGAGAAGTGTGTATTCATCTCAGATGCCCATTTCTGGATTGGGTCTCTAAAGTTAAGGGTCCTAGTGTATTTTAGTTATTTATAAATTTTAGAGAATGGACCTCTGTCTGATTGCTTATTAGTTAAGATTTTTTTCAAAATTTGTGGGTTGTCTTTTCAGTTTGTTGGTAATTTCTTTTGAAATAAGATGTGGTCCCAGTTGTGAATTCTTTTCAGTGTTTCCCATGCGAATACATGTTTGTTCATGAACTCTTTGCCTACCCCTATGTCTTCGAGAGTTCCTCCTACTTTCTCTTCCAAGAGATTGAGTATTTCTGTTTTAATATTTAGATCTTTAATCCATTTTGACTTTAGCTTTGTGCATGGTGATAGAGCTGGGTCAAGTTTTAGCTTTTGGCATGTAGAGAGCCAGTTTTTTCAGCACCATTTGTGAAAGAGGCTATCTTTCTTCAGGTAAGGGTGTTTGGCTCCTTTGTCAAAGATCAGATGGCTGTTGTGTTCATAGAGGCCTCTGAATTTTCTAGCATATTCCATTGATCCTCAGGTCTGTTTGGTTGCCAAAACCATGTTGATTTTATCATAGTAGATTTTCAGTATACTATCAAGTTGGGAAATATAATCCTTCCTGTCTTGTCTTTATTGGACAGAATTGCCTTTGTAATTGCAGTTCTTTTCTGGCTCCAAATAAATTTTAGGAATGATTTCTCTAGTTCTGGGAGGCATGTTAGTGGTAGTTTGATAGAGATTGCATTAAATCTGTACAAAAATTTTGGGAGTATGGCCATCTTCACAATGTTGGTTCTTCCTATCCAGGAGCAGGGAATATCTCACCATTTTCTGAAATCCTCTACAGTCTCTTTTGTTAGGGTACTGTAAGTTTCCTGAAAAAATCTTTGACTTCTTTGGTTAAGTGAATTCCAAGGTATTTCATTTTCCAAGGTGCTATTGTAAAAGGTATAGATTCTATAATTTCCCTCTCAGTGTGCTTTTTATCTATGTAGAGGAATGCTATTGATTTTTGAGTATTGGCTTTGTATCCCACTATGCTTTGTATGTCAATTTGTGTCTCAATTCTAGTAGCTCCTTGGTGGAATTTTTTGGGTCTTCCAAGTAACTGTCATGTAATCTGCAAATAATGATAATTTAACTTCTTCTTTATTCTTATTCCTTTTATTTCTCTCTCTGGTCTAATGGCTGTAGCTAATTATTTCAAAATTATATTGAATAGTAGGGTGATAGAGTACATTCTTGTCTTGAACCAGGTGTGAGTGTAAAAGATTTCAGATTTCCCCATTTAGAATTATATTAGCCATTGGTTTGTCATAGATGGCTTTTATCAGACTGAAGTAGAGACCTTCTATTCTAATTTTCTGTAGGAGTTGGATCATGAATGAGTGTTGGACTTCGTCAAATATTTTCCTGCATTGAGATGATTGTGTGGTTTTTAGATTTTTCTGTATTAATATAGTGTATTACACTTATTTTCAAATATTTTCGAATATTGAGCCATCTTTGCATCACTGTGATGTATCCTACCTGGTCATGGTGCATGATCCTATTGATGATTGGCTGTATTCTATTTCCTAGGGTTTTATTGAGAATTTTTGCACCTATGTTCATGAGAGAGCTTGGCCTGTAGTTCTCTTCCCCTTTGTTGTGTCTTTCCTTGGTTTGGGAACCAGTATAATTCTTGCCTCCAGGAATGATTTTGGTAGGACTGCTTCCTTTTGAATTTCATTGAAGAGTTGGAGGAATATAGGGGTTATATCTTACATAAAATTCTTGTAGAATTCAGCTGTGCATCCATCAAGACCTGGACTTTTCTTTGTTGGCAGGCTTTTTATCACAATTTGTGTTTCATTGGCTGTTATTGGGTTACTGAGAGTTGTCATAGCTTGTTAATTCAGTTTTGGTAACTTGTACCTCTCTAGGAAACTATCCATTTTGTCTGTGTCTTCTATTCTGTGAGTGTAAAGATTCTCAAAGTAGCTATTGATAATCTTCTGAATTTACACTGGGTCTGTGGTGATTGCACCCTTTTTGTTCTTTATTGCTTTCATTTGAACTTTTTCTTTCATCTTTTTGATGAAGTTTTCTAGGGGCTTATCAAATTTATTGATTCCCAAAGAACCAGATTTTGGATCCCTTAATTCTTTGAATTATTTTCTTCATGCCAACTGAATTAATTTCTGCTCTAACCTTTATGATACCTTCCCATCTTTAGGCTCTGTGTTTTGTTTGGTCTTCCTTTTCAAGACGTGGAAGTGCAGCATTAGGGTATTTATTTGTTCCCGTTCTATGTTCCTAATGTGTGACTTCACAGCTATGAATTTCTCTCTGAGAACTGCTTTCATCGTATCCCATAAATTCTGATAAATTATGGTTGAATTTTCATTGAATTGTAGTCATTGTTGAATTTCTTGTGTGATTTCATCTGTGACCCATTGATTGCTGCGTATTGTGATGTTCAATTTCCATGTAGTTTGTGGGCTTTTCTGGTTTCTTTTGTCATTTATTTCCAGTTTCATTGCACTGTGGTCAGATAATCTGCATGGGATATTTTCTGTTCTCTTGCATATACGTAAGCATGCCCTATGGACTAGTATGTGGCCTATTTTAGAAAATTAGCCATGTGCAGGTGAAAAAAATGTATATTGAGCTGTGGTTGGATGGAACACTCTGTATATGTCCACCAAGTCCCTTTGTTCCAAGCTCTGGTTCAATTCTGCTACTTCCTTGCTAAAGCTTAGTCTGGTTGACCTATCTTTTTGAGATAAGGGTGTGTTAAGCTCGCCTGTTAAGATTGTGGTCTTGGATATTACATTTTTTATGTCCATTAAGATTTGACTTATATAGTTGCATGCCTCTGTGTTTGGTGCATAGATATTTATGAGTGTTACCTCTTCCTCTTCAATTTTTCACCCAATCAGTATACAGTGACCTTCTTTATTTCATTTGATCATTCTTGGTTTGAAGTTGACACTGTCTGAAAACAGGATTGCTACCCTTGTTTTATTCTGAGGTACTGGGCATGTCGTATTGTTTTCTATCCTTTGATTTTAAGCCTATGAATGTCTTTTTAAATTAAGTGTGTTTCTTGTATACAGCATATGATTGGATTTTGTTTCCTAATCCACTCTGCCAATCTATTTCTCTCAATTGAATTGAGTCCACTTACATTGCTGGTTAAAATTGAGGTGTGTTGACGTGTGATTGACATGTTATTTACCTTGTGTTGTTTAATCCTTTTTGTCCTGTGTTTAATTGTTTGCCCTACTAGTGCCCTTCTGTTCTCATTCATGGAGTTCTGATCATTTTGGTCCCTCTCTAGAACATCTTTCAGTAGTCTACGTAGGGTTGGCTTTATCATCATGAAATTTTTTAGTTGTTCTTTGTCGTGGAAGTATTTCACTTCTCCATTAAACTTGAAAGAGAGTTTTGCAGGGTATAGTAGTCTGGGCTAGAATTTATTTTCATAGAGGACTTGAAGTACTCTGTTCCATGTTCTCCTTGCCTTCATGGTATGTGAAGAGAAGTTGGCTATAGTTCTGATCTATTTTCTTTGAATGTGATCTGCTTCTTTTCTCTAGTGGCTTTCAATATATTATTCTTGTGCTGGATTTCTGGGATCTTGACTATTATATATCTTGGTGTGTTTTTAATTGGCTTGAAGTTATTTAGTGTTCTGTATGTTTCTGTTTCCTGCGTGTCAGATTGCTTCCTCGTATTTGGGAAGTTTTCCGCTATTGCTTCTGCCCATACTGTTTTTATATCATTTGTATTGACTCCATCTTTCTCATTGATGCCTATTAATCTCACATTGTTCATCTTTGCACCATTATGCAGGTGATGGATTATTTTTTCTGCATCCTAGTGGTTTGTAAGAGATACTTTCTCACCTTTTCACTAGCTGCAACAGTGTTTTTAAGATCTGAAACTGTCTTCACTTTCACTCAAACAGTTTTTCAGACTTGTGATTTAGATTTTATATTCCTCTATGTCTCTTTGACTCTGCTTCATATGATCTATTTATTTCCTGTATTGCTCATTCAAGGAATTCATCATATTTCTAATCTCCTCTTTTTTTAATCAATATCTTCTTTAGAGGAAGCTATTAATTCTTTTACTACAGAGTGTTTTTTTTTTTTCAGATTGGGTTTCCTCCATATTTTTCTGTATTTGATTCTTTACTTCAGATGCTATGAATTCAAATATTTCTTTTTATGCCAGAAATTAACTCTGCTGTGAGTTCCTCTATACCTTTCTCTTAACTTATACATTTCAGCTGAGCTAGTGTCCTCTGCACTCATTATGCATGGGCTCAAGGTCTGAGATTGCATTTTGGTCCTTGTCTTTATCATTTCATACAGCACTGACCTCTGACCTTTGATGTAGAGCTTTGGTGCAGTTATAACCTTAGCATCTACTGAAATTCAAGTGCAGATCTGTTAAGTTTGAGTTTATCCAGTTATGCCTGCCCTGGTTGTAGCTGTTGTGTTCAGCTCCTTCCTACTGCAACCCTTGCAAGTGAAGCCGTTATGCCTGTCTGGCACCATAATGAGCCTGTGGTGCCCCTCTGTTGTACCCTTGGGCCAGGGAGCATAGAGGAGCACAGAAGCTCTCTCACACACTAACTGGGTCTGAGCTTGGGCTGAATCTGAGGGTCTCTAGACAGTTACAGAAATTCTCACTCACTTGGAGGGCTTGGGGGCAGGACCCTGGAGGTTTGTAGGGGTTTCATTTTGTTCTTGAGTTCATGGTGGTAACCTCTCCATCCTGCACAATGAGATTTCTCTGCCTCTGTCTGTCCTTTACATTACTTTCCCAAATAACAGTGATAGGTGTCTTTGACTTGCATAGCTGAACACACCTGTAGGTATATCTGACTCCTAAAATGACATCCACAACCTTTACCAGCTCCTCATTGACACAAGCTGGCCCCTCACTGTCTCCCCAAATTTATTTAGTTCATCTGTCTTACTGGAACAATTTTTGATAAGAACTTGACAAGTCTCAACCCTATCATTTAAATTTCTGCTCAATATTTTTTTCCTCAGAGAGAACCTTCTTGTGGCCCTGTACAAAATAGAAGATAACCTCATCACATTTGATTCATTATTTAGCTTTGTTCCTTCATAGCTTTTATTTCTCACTGGTATTATGTCATTTAGCTTTTTGTTTTTTATTGTCCATCCCTTGGATTGAATTATATGCTCAGAAAATATCAACATTTTAACATATCCTGTCCTTTATTTCCTGTCCATTAAGAGAGAGAGAGTGTGTCCCAGGCTACACTCACTACAAAAAAATTCCTGAATGGAACAAAGAAAGCAAGCAATAGTACCAACTCTGTGAAGCCTGTTCCAAAGTCCCATTGTTTGTAAGGCACATCAGAAAAGCAAATATAGTCAAATCTTCTTATTGAAGTTAATATTCACTAAGTGCTTATTATGCATCACTCAATGTCTAAACTACTTTCTTGTATGCCCTAAATCAATTCGTACTTGCCCTGTTGAGATAATGATTCTTATGATTCCTAGCTAATATCAGACAACAAACATGTGGAGATAGGATAAGGATTCAGTTCTTAGCCTGGCTTCAGAACTAGATATTAAAACTATGATACTGCACTAAACTTTTGGGGGAAATAATTACAAACTATTGCTGTAGGTAAACCATTAATATTAAAGCATATTAATATCATATGTAGATAGTTCCTGTAGATAAGACTTATTCTTAAACAGCTCAAGCACAAATAGTAAGACAATGAACAAAAAGTACTTTTTAAGCAGCAACCAATGAATTCATACAATCTAAGACAAAAACAAACACATTTTTGCCAGACTGTCAGACTGCCTGGTTCTCATCAGTGAGAACAAGGCCTCTACCTCAGTTAATTTGAGAAGCATATGAGCTCCAAGCTCACAAAGGTTTTCAGAGCACAAATTAACCATGTACTCTTAGTAACACAAATATTCGTATGAGTAGGAGAAATCCATGAACACTCTTTTGAAATTTAAATATAGAAATGTTCTAAGACTATTTTGAAAAGCTAAGTTTAGACAAGATCTGATTCCATACTGATGATTTATAGGGCAGGCATGTGCGTGCGTGCATGTGTGTGTGTGTGTGTGTGTGTGTGTGTGTGTGTGTGTGTATGTGTGACTCCTTGTGGGCTATAGATGAAATGTAACTTGATTTTATTAAGGAACTCCAGGCCTGTGTCATGAATTTCCTTTCAGCAGTCAGGCCCTTTGACCCTGACGTGCCAACATTATGCAGTGGAGACAGATGCACCAAAGACTTCATCTGAATACATGAATATGTGAACAGGCAAAAATATGCCCTTTGTGCCTGAAGAGCTGAGGGAAAATACATCTATTGTATTTCTCAGGGTTCGTAGTCATCAGAGGTGCTTCTTGGACTAGTTAGGACTTTAAAAAGAGAATTATGGACCAAACGAAACTAGAGAACTTAAGGCAAGATGATGCACATTCTGCCTCTGGATCCTGAAGCATATGGGTCAGGTACTCAACTCTAGTAGTATTCTTACAGAGTTTCATAGGATAATTTTGCTCACTATCATCCATAGGTGTCTACTAACAAAGGCAAAAATAATTAAATTGGTAATCTGAGAAATTAAGTTCAAAGAATTCTTCATAATAGTAATTCAGTACACAATTCAAAGGCAGCTAATTAATTTCATCAGTTTGGTGGGAAAGACTTACTAAAAAGTATTTTAGGAGAATTTTATTTTTTATATATTTGGTACAGAGTCTCACTACATAGCTCAGACTCATAGGTAGTGATTCTCCTGTTTTAAGCCTCCCCAGTGCTGAGATTACAGGAGTGCACCACATGCCCAGTCTCAGTGTCCGGATTAACGTGCCCAGAAGAGGGGCCAGTGTGAGCCCCGGTCCCTGTGCTTCACTGAGCTATCTTGTTGTCTCTAAGAAGATATAGATAGATGATAGATAGACAGACAGACAGACAGACAGACAGACAGATAGATAATAGATGACAGACATATAGATATATTACATACATATATATTACATATATGTGTGTGTATGGTGTGTATGTGTGTGTGCATCTGTGTGTGTGTGTGTGTGTGTGTGTAATGCAGGTAATTTACATTATAGTGTAAGGAAGGGAGAAAGGCCAGCAGCTGCCTGAGCTGCTGCTACTCCTTTTGTTCTCCACTCTTTGATGGCAACGTGAAAGTTTGCTCTCTGCCAGGTGCTGCTCTGCCTTGCAGCCAGCTGAGTATGGACTGAAACCTCCAGTAACTGTGAACTGAATAGACCTTTCCTTCCCTAAATTTGAGCGTTGGATATTTGTCCCAGCGGCAAGAGAAGAGTAACTGAGATAGTATTTTCTATTTTCCTCAAATCATTCAAGGACACTTTTTGTAAAGATTAAAAGAGGCAACTTTCTATAGAAATAAAACAAAGACATCCAAAGTACAAATCCAAATTATTTCTTTTCGTACGTAAAATTATTAAAGACAACTATAAAAATTCTTCAGATTGTTCACTAAAACTATATGGATCAAAATTATGTATAAGAACATTTTCTATATCAAATGCTTTTTGCACACTTTCAACAAATACCTTATGTATGACTATCTGAAGCTTTCAATGTAAACAACAAGCCTTTTTCTTACATTTGTCCTCCCTACAAATCAAATTGTTAGGGCCTCAAAAATTATCCTTTGGTTCCTCAGCTTAGCAAAACCTGGATTTCTCCAGTGCTGCCTGTTGCAGTTTGCTTTGTGAATTACCCTCTGTGATTGTAAGGCTCATTCTTGTTTTCTTCATTCTTGCACGTTCCCTGATGATTGAAGAGGTTTGCTTCATGCCTTACCCCATTCTATAGTTGTTGGAGAAGGAAGAGTAATTCAATTTTGACTGGACATGAAGGTTCTCTATGTCCCACACATTTTATAATGTTATTTCTTCTTCATTATTTACTTCAAACTATATTCTGGTTAGGTTTGATTTTTTTAATTGAACCTTATAATACTGTGCTAAGAAATATGGTATTCATTATCATGTATGAAAATTTTCTAATTTCATTTTCATTATTGATTCCCACGGCAATGCCATTCCTGTATGGCTAGAATGTTTTACACGTGGGATAGTATGGAAACAGTTTTTTTGATAGTGTATTGTAACATTTCATACATGTGCACTTAAAATATATATTGCTATATTTAAATGTAGTGCTTCACAAACATAATTAGTTTTGGCTTAAAATGTAGTTAATGATATCATTCATGCCACTTGGAGGAGCAAATAGAGTGTGTCTTTTTAAAAAATTTTATATATTTTTTTAAATATATAAAATCACTATCACTATGCAGTTCTGACTTGTAGTGATCCTCCTGTTTCAGCCTGTCCAGTGCTCAGATTGCAGGGACATGCCAGCATACCTGGTCTTGGTGGCCAGCTCAGCATTCCCATGGGCAGGGCTAGTGCAGCATGTGGTACTGGAGATTGAACCCAGGGTCCTTGCACATCCCCAAGCAGGGTTACCTGAGGGTTATCTCAGTTTGAGTCTACCATCTCCACAACCCACGATTATGTTTCCCCAAAAGTTTGTATAAAAATTCCTGTGAAACCACGTTAGCCATGAAACTCTTACCTTTTTTGTTGGTACGATAACCAAAGGAGTATTTAAATTTCAAGACCATGATTTTATGCACGTAGATTGAAATCTTTTATGTCATAGTTATATCTCTCTTTATATGCCTAATTTAGAGAATTACTATTTTACACAGTTCTTCGCAAGTATCTTTAGAAGTTTACATACATCACTATAGTTTTTTAAATAATTAGCTTTAGATACATTTTCATTTCCTAATTGTCTTTACTTACATTTTTGTTGCCACCTTTATGACTTCATTTGTATGCATTTCCTGAGGGCTATCTCAGTGTGAGTCTACCATCTCCACATGAGTGTTAGAACAGGTTTTGGAGCAGAAAAAATTGAAAATCCCTCCACTTATTAGCTGCTGTAAGTCTGGAGAAGGAGCAGCACATCTGGGTGTGCAGGTAAAATATCAGAAGGCTAAAGGCAGATGCTGATCAGAGTGACTTCTGGAGGTTCTGGGAGAATTGCTCTCAAGATCATTCTTGTTTGTAAAATTCACTTCCTTGATTTCATAGAACTGAAGTTGCTGTAACTTTTCTGGCTCTTCATGAATCTCTGCCCCACTGGGAAGGACCACTCATATCCTTGTCAAACTGGCACCAACCTGTCTAATCCCCCTCTTGATTTGAATCACTGAGTGGTTGCACTTGATCTCTACATCCAGATTAAAAGAGATAATTTGATTGGGTCAGGTACACTGTTAGATTTTTTCTCTCTTTAAGTCAACTGATTAGAGATCCTAATTACATTTGCAAAATCCTGCACAGAGCACACAAATTTCCATCTGGGTGAGTAGTGAGCTGGGGTTGATATATTGTGTCAATTTGAGGTGTCCAAAGGTTGTCTGAGTCCACTTGTCCATTCCACAGCCTAGGGCTTACAGGCCCCACCCTAGAGTAGGGAGGACCCACCCCAGAGTGAACCAGCACAAAATGGGTATATAGAGGACCAGGGAGATAACTCAGTGGAATAAGCACTTCCCTGGCAAGCACAAGGGCCTGAGTTCAGTCTCTGGTTCCGCTCCCCCAAAAAACAGAATACTCAAAAAAAAAAGGGGTATATAGAGTAATTGAAGAAGGCTTTGGTGGCCCACATCATGGGAAGAGTCTGACCTTCATAGTCGTGCCGCTGCAGGGGAGCCCTGATCTTCGAGGTGGAGGACCAGTCTTCTTAGTCAATGTAGAAGAGTCTTGATAATGCCACGCTGCTGATCCTCCTCTGCCCTTTGTTGTTTTCTGCCGCCATGAACTTCTACCATTTGCCTTAAAGCCACAAGAGTACAGACTAAAACTCCACTAGCTGTGAGCTGACTAAACCTTTCCTTCATTTTGGGTGTTGGTATTTTGTTCCAGCAACGAGTATAAAATAACCCAGACAAATGGAAAAATGTGCAACTACACAAATGAGAAAGATCAAAGCATTTTGCTAATCCTATCACTATGTGTATAATATTTAGTTCATTTATCTTTAGTTTTTCATATTCTGTACATGTAAGGTTTTTTGTACATTTCAATGTTTTTTGTCCTCATGTTTTGTGATACATTCTAACTCGAGAAGTTGATATTCTCTTCAACTGAGGAATCCTCTAGGTCATATTTTTGGTGCTTCTGAGGTTTAATATGTCTGGAAAGTAATCATCTAACATATAAGTTAATTTTTAATTAGGCAAAATAAGATAAAGAAGATTTATATGATTTATTCTTTTTCTTTTGAGAATTTTATGCAACCCAGGATATGATCAATATTTATAAATGCCTTCTGAATATTTGAATATTTAAGAATGTATATGTTTTGTGCCTAGGAGCTACAATATTTATTCTATCGTTCAATTTACCAATTTGCTTTCTGATTAAGTGACCAGCATAAAGTTTCAAAAAATATTTATATTATCCCATCTGTCCTTTTATTTCAAAAGCTTTTGTTTTTTGTCTAACAAGTGTTTTTGGTGATCCTTATATAATACCTGACAATGTTATAAACAAAAGTTGCTGATGATTATAATGATGGTGATTATGATGATGATCATTTGTATAATATCAGTACTGCCATTTCTATTATGATTTTCAGAGACACAGAACCACTAGGATATATACAGAGAGAAAGGCAAGTAAAAGGAAATTCATTAGGAGGCAGTAAAAGTGAGATGGACTTGGAGATAGGAAAGGCAACAGAGGACAGGGGATGCAAAAGAAAATAGTAAAAAGGGTAGAAAGATAGAGATTATGACATGTGTATATAGCAGTTCCACATGATGAATATATTTATCAAATTTATAATATATTTAACACTAACAGCAAAAAATGTATGTGGGAGCTGAGATACCCCGTGATGTGCTGCATGCAGGGTGCTAAGGATCTGCTGGTTGTTTGGGTCAGCATCGGAGTGAACACCTCAGGACAGGGGAGTTGATGGTGTGACTCTACCTTCAAGGCTGACAGCCCACACTTGTGCAAGTTGTGAGCTCAGATCAGGAAAGCCAAGAGGTCTGATGTCCAACACAGATGAGGAGGAACACACCTCATCGCTCTTAGATGGACAACATGGTCTCCTTGCTCTGCTTTTGGTCTCTCCCTGCTCCAGCTGAGTGGATTATGCTCATCTGCACTGCATAGGGATCCTTCCCTTCTGATCCCGTCCCCTGAGACTCACATGGTAATCTCCTCTGGAGACATTTCCATAGTTATCCAAATTATCATCTTGATGGGCTTCTAGATACAGTTTCCCGTAGACATGTTGTCACCCAAAATTAATCATCACACCGCTCATGCTTCTGGTTTTAATTTTTTTTTCTCATATCACATTTTCATTTATTTGTGATATGCAGTTTTATAGCTTCATCTATTTCATGTCTTTGATTTTGCTATTTAAACTCAGTATTTTTAAGTTGAGAGATACAACACATCCTGTTTATTAGGGTTTAATTCTGTTAATTGCATTATAGTTTATATTCTCAAACTTTCAATCTGTTCCACAATCCACTTACTATTTTTATTATAGTACCCAAAGTTTCTTTAATTATTTTGCTAATAATTCAAGAAAAGTATATACCTTAGAATGATGCTACCAGTGATTACCTTAAAAGTTCGAATACACACATATATTTACATAAACTATTTTTAAAATTATTTTATGTTACTAATGGTCAGTAATCATTGTATTTTTATACTAAGTAGATGTTTGTTGCACATAATCATTACAATTATCATGAAGAGTTGGACATAACACATTGTAATTCTTTTTTACCCCCATCTCTCCACATCCTTGATTGTTATGGCTTAGGTCTAGCTGTCTCCCAAGAGCATCATACAATCATGGACTCTCACAGGGGTGTCTGAATGTAGAAGGCCTCATGCTGAGATTAAGCATGTGTGATTTGTAAATCACTACACTGATCTGTGTGGTATGATTCTAGTATTGTTAAGAATACGGGCGTTACACTTGCCTAGGGCGGGTAGCTTGCATACAATCTAAGGGACAGGGGAGCCTTATCTGCCTGCTCACTTGTTGCATTTGCTACCTCGTGGGTACTGGGAACTGTCCTCTGCCGTGGTGCCCCTCTGCCAGAGCACTCTGCCTTGGAGTTAGGTGATTATGTTTTGTAGATGCTAAAATCTCTTCATCTCTGAGTTAAAGTTTTAATTCTAAAATACATTGGAATTTAATCGTCCAGTACCTTTTTATCCAATCAAAAATTTTCTACTCATTAACTCTTATTCATTGTTCAGGATTCCTTGAGGATATTGCTTCTGTCATGGACTTTTTTCTGATCCCTACCCAATTTGAAAATTGACGTCTTGCTATGCATGGGATTTTTGTGAATTGAAACTAAAACAAACTATGAGCCAAATAAACATTTCCTACTTTCTGTTAACATTTGTTTGTTTATTTATTTATTTATTTATTACTGGGGGGGAGTATATATTTAGAATTAGCCAGGAAGATTCAGTTTAGATGATCCCAATTTTGTTCGCAACATCCAATGCATCATAATCAGGAGCCATTCGAAAATAGGTTTTCTTCTCTCCATCAGGCTTGATTAGGGTATTGACCTTGGCAGCATCATATCATAGAGATTCTTTTCAGCTTGTTTGATTTGGTGCTTATTGATTTTGACATCCACAATGAACATGAGTGTGTTGTTGTCCTAGATATTTTTGAAGGCTGACTCTGGTCACGGGAACTTGATGTTCACGCAGTGGTCAAGCCTGTTTTTCCTGGGGGCACTTTCCCAAGGGTATTTGGGCTACCTCAAGAGCCACTGTGTCTTGGGACTGTGGAAGGTGGATGATGTTCACATCTTCTTTTTGTGGCTGCAGATGCCTTTCAGGATGGCCTTCTTGGCCTTCAAAACTTTTGCTGCGGCTTCAACTTTGGGAGGAGCAAGGGCTTCCTTCTTCGCCTTCAGTGACATGTTGGTAAAAGGTTCTCTCTGTTAACTTTGGATGTCAGATATTTTGTCCCAGCAAAGAAAGAAAAGTAACTACAACATTGTTCCTTCCAACTCTTGGTCCCCTCTTCACTTGGAAAAGCTCTATTTCCACATTGTTCCCTTCAGTTCTTTTCTTGGACAAAGGATAGTGTTCATTTTAATAAATCAAAACTGCCAAATTTATTTTTTCTCTTAATAATCTGACTTTTTCAACTTTTGATCCAATGATATAAGTTAGAAATGCAAGCCCCTTATTATCAACTTCAGCCTCTAACACTTGCATTGGTATTTCTCGACTACTTTTCTTTAGTCCCCAAAACACATTCTACAGTTTCAGGGTTCCTGTTTCTATAGTTTCATATCTGGTCTTCTTCCAGTTGGAAGTGCTCTTTATTTTCTTTCTTTATTTGCTAAATCCTGTCCAGACTTCAACATTCAGTTCAACCTCTGTTATCCTCTGGCAAAGTTTCTGTAGTACCTTCTGCGCACAAAGTTGGTTTGAGAAATATCTTCTCCTTAGGGAACAAGGGGGAGTTGGAGGGACGTGCATTGGGGAGATAGATAAGACCCAAACATGTTCAGTCCAAGAATAAAAATACCACATCAAAATCTAATATTTGTTAAAATCACTAAGATGTATGTTTTAAAAATGCTCTCCTTCACCTACATGGCACTGTGTATAACTTCATCAAGGCCTGCTCCAAAGACCCACTCATCAGTTATTTTCTCAGCAACAGCAGGGAGTTCTGGGAAGGCAGGGGATCTGAGTTATGCAGCAGTTAGTCCTTAAAGCCCAGTGCCTTACTTCATGCATTTACGGTACCTAAAAACTATTTCCTAATTAAATAAATCCATTAGACAAATATCACTAATGGTAGCCCATAGTTGGGGCTCTAAGACTAGTATGGCAATAGTTTTAAAGCAGATTAGGAGAATGGATATGCGCAAAAGGTGGGACATCCAGGACTTTTTCACTGTTCACTCTCCACCACAGTGAGCACACACAAAGGAAGAACAGAAACTGAGATGGATTCTAGCCCATAGTTGCCTGAAATCCTCAGAAATTTCATTTGGCACTTATAAAGGACATAATGCAATTTTCTAACCTCCTCTAAAATACCATAAAGAATAACAGCAAGGAAAGCATCAAAGAGTAACTGTAGCATGCTGACGGAAGTCATAAATACTAGCAGAATGCCAGATCGGGGAGACATATGGAAACTCTACTTCCTGCACAATTTTTCTATAAACCTTAAATTGTTAAAAAAATCGAAAAACTTACTCTTCTGAACACTTAAAAAGTAAAACGTTACAATTGAATATCCATTACTATTTAGCAATAGCTATTATTTATTGACTAACATTTTGGGCACGACTAACATACTCACGACTAAATAGGATTAGGATACAGAAGCAAAGAAGGCAACATGTTGGAGAGACACTGTCAGTTGTTAAATATCATGACAAGCACTTCAAGGACAGTAGGATAGCATGCTTTGGCCCTGCACAGCAAGTGCGTCGATCTTCAAGCTGTGTAGGGCGAGGGAAGAGTCCATGACAGAAGCAGTATCCTTGTGGAAGTCTGCACAATGAATAAGAGTTAACGGGTAGAAAATTTTTGAATTGGATAAAAAAATACTGGACAATGAAATGCCAACTTATTTCAGAATTTGAACTTTAATTCAAAGCTGAAGAGATTTTAGTGAGGATAAAACATAAGCAGATTTTCTTTCTGGAATGGTTACTCTGAAAGCTACACAGAAGAAAATGCATATAAAGTAAGCAAGATCAAATGGTCACAAAGGTAGAAAATGAAGTTTTCATAGTCATCTATTCTATTAAAGATGCTCTTGTGAAATAGGGTAGGGACTCTAAGACTAGTATGGCAATAGTTTTAAAGCCGATTAGGAGAATGGATATGCGCAAAAGGTGGGACATCCAGGACTCTTTCACTGTTCACTCTCCACCACAGTGAACACACACAAAGGAAGAACAGAAACTGAGATGGATTCTATTTGGAATTCAGGGTATTTGCAGAATAGGCAAACAAAGGACTCCAATTGAGAAGTGGGTGTGCAGATGTTGACTTAAACAGGAAGTGGGCCACAGAGAGACCTGAGAATTGTCACCCAATCTGTGCAGCTGAAGACAAAAGAGTGGAGAATTGGCAATGCTGCACTGGACACTTTTCTACCTGTAAAGCTGTGGTAATAATGATACAAAAATATTGATGTGTTCTTGTTAAGAGACATTATCAGTCATTATACATTTCTAGTTGATGATAAAGTGATGCTAGAAGTGAAACATATTTATATTTAGTGGGTATTACGTCTTTCAGTTTTTTGTTTGTTTGTCTGTCTGTTTGTTTTGGTAGAACTGGGGATTGAATTCAGCCCCTTGTGCTTGCCAGGGAAGCACTTATCTACTGAGCTATCTCCCTTGCCCCTATGTCTTTCTGAAGATATACAAGGGCGTACATTCCAGAATATATAGGGCACTATCCATCTACACTTGATCTTAGCCAAGAGGCCAAAAAACAATGGAAATATCCATTTAATGCATACTCAGAACCTCATCTCTTTTTAACTGTAATTTATTGAAATCCTTATCAGTTCCCTGTTAGAATAAATAATTTAGAGTGCTTTCTCTGCAATTCTGAAGTTAAATTCAAAGATAACACCAGTGCACATGGTGATAAAAAAACATTGCTCCACATTTTGTGTAAAGGAAGAGTAAAAGCAATTCTTAATGAGCTTATCTATATAAACACTCATATGTAACAAGCTAGAAGATATGAAGAAAAATAAGATGTTTACACCATTAGGTATAATCATGATGAAGCTATTGCTACAACTCAAAGTTGCATAAAATCTAAAAAGCATAGAATTTCTTGTATTTAATACATCAGTGCATGGGGCTGTATCAGACCAGAATCATGGGCTCAGTAAACACCCACTAAAAGATTGAAAGAGTGAATCCAAGTGTTTCCTATCAGATGACATGACACAGTGACATTGGCTTCAGTGATGTGCTATTTCAAAATGTAAGGCCAGCCAAATAGCTCAGAGGATCAAAGTGCCTGCTTAAGCAGATGAAGGGGCCTGAAGTTGGATCCCTAGGCCTGCTGCGCTGGCCCTGCCCCCGGGACATGCCCAGAGGACAAGTGAGATTGTGTGAGGTGGCACATGCCCGTAATCCCAGCCTTTGGGAAGCTATAAGCAGGAGGATCACCACAAGTCCAGTCTACGCAGTGAGACCCTCTGCAGCCTCAACACCCTGTCCTAAAATACAAAAAAGTAAATCATTAGTGTATTTATGTGCAAAAATTCCCTCCATCACTGCACTTCAGAGCTACAAGCGATTTAATTTTTATTAGGTAACATGACAAATATCATTATTTGTTTCAGATATTATTAAATTTAAGTTTTTAAAATTCTTTAAATTAAATATCTTATTTAAGTTAGTAATAAGAATGAAAAATACTAATTGATCATAATTGTATGCCTTACGACAGAGACTGTGTTTGTGTGTGTATCTCAGCTTTAGAAAGGCAATTACTAAATAATTTTTGAAAAAGTAAATTCTTAAAATCATTCTGCCCAATCAATATTCTGATTTTTAAGTGTATAATTTTGTTTGCTAAATTCAAGACATGGAACCTATGTTCTACTATTGATATTTGAAAAAAAGCAAAATTGTCTAGTTTCGTTATTTTCAATAATATAAATTTCCCTCACAATTTTTTACTAAGTCTAAGTCTGTTTTGGAAGACAACCTGAATTACAGAGGAAATGTGCTTCTTAGAACTGGTGTGTATCGAGCCGGCCAAGGGTCCTGAGGCAGCCCACCACATCCCTTTATAGCAGAGCAGCCTTGTGTTGCATAGAGATCTTTCAGAGGCCCCAGCTGAGATGAGCATTCCCATGTTGATAGCAGTTCTTTTGAAAATTTCTTTTCATTTACGTAAAATCAGTTTTAGACTAAGAACTGCTTTAAAGCATAGTAAATTCTTAGGACAAGAGACATGATTCTTCCCTCAAAGTAGCTTCTTACACATATGTACAGATGGAGTCTCCAGAGTGGGTTTGAGAGCCCTGCAGGAATGGTGCCAATATATCTGTACTGGCTGACTCACTGGACATAAGGTTACGTTCTGCAAGGCAGAGTTTGTAATTATAGAGATCTACCAAATGAGTTCACATCGGACATACTGGAAAAGAAACCTGCAGCTGATTCTGATTTGCTACTGAGATGACTCCTAAAGTCCTGAAAACACAAAGGTTTCCAGCAAACTGAGGGAGATACTGGAACTGCATCAGCACAACAGTGCAAAATGCCTCAAAAATGCTTAGAGTCGTGGACATGCTAGATTGAATTTATTTACTGCCTGGCCTATTTTCCCAAAGAGAGCCTGGGGAGCTCTCCATTTACTAAATCAATAAGGGACGAGCTAGTGGGGAAAACACCAGCCCTGTGTCCTTTCGAAGGCATGCTTGATGGACAGAGACGACTGTCGAATGGGACTCTTTAAAGGGAATGGCGATTAGAGACTTCTAGCACAGCAGAAGCCTAAGGCTAGCATTGAATATTAGAGGCAGAGGATATGTAGCTGCCAAAATGAGGCAGAGCTCAAATGCCAAGCAGGTTTGATTTTACAGCTATGCCCTAAAATGTGTAGGTAACATTTTATACAGATTGACACCTGTTACGGTAGAATGTGGACACAGACCAGCTCTTAAAAGTGACATTTGTATATTGTGTGCATGTGAAAAGATGAATCAACTGTCACCTGCAAAGTTCACTGGTGTAAATGCATAATGTAAACAAATTATTGATATTTCTTACGAAGAGGACATAGTTTTGTAATATAAATATCAAAGTAAGTATAGAACTGATTCTTTACAGATAAAAATTTTCTCAGCTTTATTTTTCTCTTAGAGTATTTATTATCTTTAAGGTGTTTTTCAAGATATCTCATACTTCTCTTTGACTAAAAAAAAAAAGTATGCAGAGGAGCAAATACTTACAAGGGAGGGTATCACCTTTGTTCACTAATAGAAATGAATCAGAGCACATTTCTAAGCAGGAATGCTTATAATGAACCCACCCCTCCCCATCCCCTTTGGGGTGTCCTGCCCAAGAGCCAATTTGCCAAGAGAAGCGATTTCTTGGCATTTTAGCTTTTAATGTTCCCCTTCTGCATAAGTGGCTGTACTTCAGTGAAGTTTAAGTCCTCCAGCACTTGCAGAGGCATTAGCTGCTGAGCAGACCAGCACCTTCCGCTTCTCAGCGTGTTGTCTGGGTAGCTGCTAGCACGTGTGTGTACTTACATGGGCGTCCCCAAGGTGTGCTCCAGGGTACTTTTTAGGGTAGAACAAAACTTCCAACGTGTAGTTAAAATTTTCTTTTAGCTGATTAATTTTCAGCTGATTAAGCCCTCCATTGAAATAAAATGACTTTTTCCATTTTAAAATTAATAAATGCTTATTATATAAAATCTTGGAAAATGTTGCATTTTAAGATATCACCCTCCTTTTTACTACCTTAAAGTAATCAAATAAATTTTATACTATTTTTTCTAATTTTTGTTATTAGTAAATATTTGTATTTTTTTATAGAATCTATACAACTTATTAAAGCTTCCTTTTAATTTATGAAAACAGCATTCTCCTTTCTCAGGAGATATTCTCTCCTGAATAACATTAAATGGACTTAAAGTTCTCACCAAATGTATTTCCTGTCCATTACTTAACCATGAATTTCTCATAAACATTGAGGTTGCACATTAGCCAGCATTCTCCAAAGAAATAGAATCAATAGGAGAAGGTAGGTAGGCAGAGAGGCAGACAGAAAATATAGAATAAAGAATGAATGATAAGAAAATTTATTATAAGAAACTGGCTCATGTGATGGTATTCTGAGAAGTCCATAACCTGCCATCTATAAGATGACAGAGAGAAGCCATTGTGAGAAGCAAAGAGATGAAGTTTTAAGTCCCAGTCTGAGAGCTGAAGATTGCTGTCTCAATTCAATCAAAAAGTAAGCAGTGAACCCACATTTTCCTACTTATAGAATCAGAAGAGATGACTCCTCAGGGTTAAAAAGATGCAGGCTCTTCTAGAGGGTGAAGAAATATAGGCCTCATTTGGCTACTAGCACCAAAGAAATTTGCAAGCAGCTTTATAGTTTAAAGCTGACATCCTGTGGATTAACACATCTCTTCAGGTAGGTAAAGTCCCCAAAACGAGCTGCTCTGGAAACTTCTATAGTGCAGAAGACCAAACTCCTAGCAACAAATCCAGTATCTAGGAGGATACAGAGAGACTCCCTACCCTATAAAACAGGATTCCCAATGTGGGACAGTGTCTCAACTCTTAGCACACCCAGTACTTACAATAAAATTGTTTTTGCTTTGCACTTAGAGAATCTGAGTCCTTTCTGTGTTAGAGACAGAAACAGGGCTGGCTTGGGTGTCTGTTGATCTCCAGATACCAGACCCACTCAGAAGCAGCACACATTTATTTTATTCCAATCCTCAATAGACTGCATGAGGTCCACCCACACTGGGGTGGGCAATCTGTTTTATTTAGTCTACTGATTGAAGTGTTAATCTGGGGCGGGGGGATATGGCTCAGTGGAATAAGCACTTGCCTGGCAAGTGCAAGGGCCTGAGTTCAATCCCCAGTTCTGCCAAAAGAAAGAAAGAAGAAAGAAAGAAAGAAAGAAAGAAAGAAAGAAAGAAAGAAAGAAAGAAAGAAAGAAAGAAAGAAAGAAAGTGCTAAGCTTGCCAGAAACACCCTTTACACACAAATATCTGAAAGTACAAATGCTTACCTTGTATGTGAGCACACAAGTCCAGCCAACAACAAAATGACCGGTTGTTCCACTTCTCATTATTTAGGATTATTCTACATTCAGTGTAAAGTTGTAAAGAAGTAATGAGATTGAAAAGATAAAATCTCTTCCAACTAAGAAACCCCTCATTTTAATTCTAGAATTTTCTATTTCCTGCTAACCTTTCCCTAACTCAATATTTAACTTTTATTTCCAACTCTGTCTTTATTATATGATGTCTACCAGAACCATAATTACCTTATAAGCCAGGTCCATAAAAATAAAAATAACCTGATGCTGCTATTGATGGAAAATAAGGGTCAAAGTGGCTGGTGTGGTGGGTGCCAAGTTTCAGCAAGTGAATATAGAGGAGCCCAGCACCCACCTACAGTGAAAGTGTGATCAGATTTGCACCCCCACATGCACAATTAAAATTAATGCTTCATGCTGTGAGAATATATTAGACTGGGACAAACTCAGACCCAGAAGCAAATGGTAAGATCACTACCTATGACTCTATATAAGCTAAATAAATACTTTTCTATGTTTTGCTTAAATTTCCTTTACAAGTCAACACCATGTCCCCACATCTTGAATTCTTCAAATTACTGCACCTAATGAAATCATTGTTTTGTTTATAGAAATTTTCATAACTCCAGGTAATTTCATATTTCTGTCTATGCTTTCCTGTCGCACGCAACCTTGTCGGCAAGGAAGACGCGACAACCAGCTCTTCTTTCCGCGGTTTATTCAGGGCCCCTATACAATCTTCTTCTGCTTGCCTGCTCCGCTCCTCCGCCTCTCCTCCCTGCTGCTGCTCTTGTCTCTCCTCTTGTCTCTCACTTGTCTCTCACTTGTCTCTCTCCCTCTCCCGGGCAAGCCCACCCCAAGCTATATACCACAAGGCGTCCAACCCTGGAGTGACACGTGGGCACAGCCGATAGGTCCAGGTACACGGATGCAACGCCCTAGTCTTAGCCTTAGCCAAATGAGAAGTTGTTTGTTATAGAGAGCACTCACCCCCAGGTGGGGGTGGAAGGTGGAAGCCAGCGCCGTCTTTAAGGTGTGGCTGTATCTTTAAGGTGTGGCTGTGTCTTTAAGGTGTGGCTGTGTCTTTAAGGTGTGGCTGTGTCTTTAAGGCGTGGCTATTCGCAGCTCTCTACACTTTCCTATGCTTGAAGGTGCAGCAAATGAGTCTCAACTCCTCTCACATCCACTCTTCCCCATGGAGCAGCTGATTAAAAGGGAGGCGTATTTCAAAGTCAGTTTCAACTGTTGGTGTATGCAGAGAGTAAAGAGCATTTGATTAACAAATACCCAAAAGTTAATTTCTCATTTCTATAGTAGGACTGAATTGCAACTTAAGCTGTCACCCAAATTTGAACATTTTTACTCATTTAATTGTCTTGACATTATTGCTAAAAGACTTTTAACATTTAGTTGTAGGAAGACACTTCATTCAGCCCAGCTTGTTTATTCATATACTAAGAATAAAAACTTTTTTTATTTACTCAAGACCATATATCTCATAATCTATCATGGAAGAATATGGAATGGGCTTTTTTCCAGTTACTACAGTCAACATGCATTACAGAGATTATGTCTACAAAGCACTGAACTCTCTAAACCCAAGAAAACCAAGACAAAAAAGACGATTCTTTTATTGTATTTTATTTTTGGTGCAGGAATCAAACTCAGGACCTGGAGCTTTGTCAGGCAGGCACTATGCCACTGAGCTATAGCCCTGGCCCTGACAGTTTATTTTTACACAAGAAACAAAGCATAAATAAAAGTATGAAATTACCTGGAGTTACCTGGAGTTAACTTTAAGTTCTTAATATTCCATTGCACATTGTTATGGTTTGTGTCTAGTTGTCTCTCCAAAGCCTCATGCAATCATGGGGCAGATTTCTAGAGTTTGAGGTTAACTCGTAATTCACTGGGGTTACGGGTTTGAGTGCTGCTGGGATTATGGGTCTGAGTGCTGCTGGGATTATGGGTATGAGTGCTACCACCAGCCTGAAGTGGAGAGCTTAAATGCAACATAAGAGAGAGACAGAGACACAAACTTGCTCTCTGCCGCCATTGATGCTCCTGCTCCTTCCTTTTGCTCTCTGCTCCTTCTGCGGCCATGAACCGCTGCCCTCTTCTGTGTGCCAGTCTACCTTGGAGCCAGCCGAGTACGGACTAAAACCTCCATGAACTGTGCGCTAAATAAACCTCTGCTTCCTTCATTTTGGGTG
>PVKA01015997.1:0-48859 GCA_004027165.1 Ctenomys sociabilis | reverse complement strand
TTCCTTTTTCTCTATAGTTTCTCAGGCATTTGTTATTGGCTGATTTCTTTATGACAGCCAATCTTTCTGGGGTAAGACATTATCTAAATGTTTTTTTTGTTTTTGTTTTTGTTTTTCTTTTTTTGAGACAGGGTCTCACTATGCAGTTCAGGCTGGCCTTAAGCTCACTTTGTAGCTCAGGCTGGTCTCGAACTCACAACAATCCTCCTGCCTCAGCCTCCCGAGTGCTGGGATTACAGGCCTGCGCCACCACGCCCGGCAATCTAAATGTTTTTTTAATTGGCATTTCTCTAAAGGCCAGTTCTGTGGAACACTTTTTCATGTACTTATTTGTCATTTGTATTTCTTCTTCTGAGATGTGTGTGTTCATTTGAGATGCCTATATTAGGACTTGGTCTTTGAATTTGTGGGACATGATATTTTTAATTATTTATGTATTCTAGATAGAAGTCTCTTCATTTTTATAATTATTTTTTGGCAGAACTATGGGTTGAACTCAGGCCCTTGTACTTGCCAAGAAAGCATTATTCTACTGAGCCATCTCTCCAGCCCCTTCTTTTTGTAAATGTAGGACAGGATGTACAGGTCGTACAGGGTCTCACTATGTAGGTCAGACTCATAGTGATTCTCCTGTTTTCAGCCTCCCAAGTGTTGGGATTACAGATGTGTGCTACCACGTCCAGTCTCAGTTGCTATCTCAGCGTGGCCTGGGGGTGGAGCCAGGACAGCATGCCAGGGACTGAACCCCAGACACTGTGATCTGCCTAAACAGGCACTTTAGTCCACTGAGTTATCTGGCTGGCCCTGATAGAAGTCCTTTGTCTCAGTGATTGTTAGTTAAGATTTTTTTCCCCCAACTTGTGTGTTGTCTTTTCATTGTGTTGGTGATTTCTTTTGATATGAGGAAATTTCTCAATAACATAAGGTCCCCATTGTTGATTCTTTGAAGTATTTCCCATGCAGTTCAATTTTTGTTCATAAACTCTCTGCCTACCCCTATGTCTTCAAGATTTCCACCTACTTTTTTCTCCAGTAGATTTAGTGTTTTAATGTTTAGATCTTTAATCCATTTAGACTTTAGTTTAGTGCATGGTGATAGACCTGGGTCTAGTTTTAGTTTTCAGCAAGTGGAAAGCCAGTTTTTCCAACACCATTTATTTAAAGGGCACTATTTAAGTATTTCTTCCAGTGAATATGTTTGACCTCTTTGTCAAAGATAAGATGACTAAGTGTTTTTGTACTTGTAACTTCATATTCTACTCTGTACCACTGATCCTCAAGTTTGTTTTTTTGCCAGTATTTTATCACAGTAGCTTTGCAGTATAATTTCAAGTGACGGATTGTAGTGCCTCCTGCCTTGCCTTCATTGCCCAGGATTGCCTTTGCTATATTAGGTCTTTTCTAGTTCAAAATAAATTTTAGGAATGTTTTCCCTAGACCTGTGAGGTACATTGATGGTATTTTGTATAACAATTTTGAGAGTATGGCCATTTTCTCAATGTTGATTCTTCCTATCCAGAAGCAAGGAATATTTTTCCATTTTCTGAAGTCTTTGACCTCTTTTTGCAGAGTACTGTAGTTTTCTTTGCATAGATCTTTTACTTCTCTTGTTAGATCAGTTCTTAAGTATTTCAATTTTTTAAATGCTATTTGAAGTGTATTTGTACTGGTAGATACATTGTGTCAACTTGAGAAACTTAACAGTTTAATTAAATGACTGAGCAGAGAGCCAGGATTCTTAGTTTGAAACATTCTCATTCTATGAAAAAGGAGGAGCCGGACGTGGTGGCGCATGCCTGTAATCCCAGCACTTGGGAGGCTGAGGCAGGAGGATTGTTGTGAGTTCGAGACCAGCCTGAGCTACAAAGTGAGCTTAAGGCCAGCCTGAACTGCATAGTGAGACCCTGTCTCAAAAAGACAAAAAAAAAAAAAAAAAAAAAAAAAGGAGGAGTTCTACACCCCAGCCCCATGGTAGCTTGTTTATAATATAAGGAGGGGAGAGAGGCTGGCTAGAAGCTACAGCTGCTGCCTTTGCCTCTGCTCTTTGCTGTTTTCTGCTGCCATGACCGACTGCTTCCTACCACATGCCACTCTGCCTGGGAACCAGCAAAGCATAGACTGAAACCTTCACAATCTGTGAGGTAAATAAACCTTTCCTTCCTTAATTTTGAGTGATAGGTATTTTGTCCTAGCAACAAATAAATAGTAATTGAGACAGTATTATTGTTCTAATTTCTCTCAGTGAGTTTGTCATCTGTGTAGAGGAATGCTATTGATTTTTGGATGTTGACTTTGTATCCTGCCATGCCCCTGAATTTGTTTATAAATTCTAGGAGCTTCCTGCTGCATTTTTTGGGTGGCTTCCATGTAGAGTATCACATTATCTATAAATAATGATAGTTTAACCTCTTCCTTAACTATTCTACTTTTATTTGTCTCTTATCTAATAGCTATAGCTAATGTTTCTAGAACTATATTATGTAGAGTGGTGATAACGGATATCTTTGTCTTGTATTTGATTTTAGAGTAAAAGCTTTCATTTTTTTCCTCCATTCAGAATAATGTTGGCTGTTGATCTGTCATAGATAGCTTGTGTAAGACTGAAGTAGAGGCCATCTGTTCCAACTTTCTGTAGGGCTTTAATCATAAATGATTTTGTTGTTGTTATTGCTGTTGTTGTTGCTGTTATATTTTAGGGAAGGGTCTACAGGGTGTTCAGAGTCATACTACTAGGTCAGACTCATAGTGATCCTCCTATTTACAGCCCCCTAAGTCCTGGGATTACAGGCGTGCACCACAATGCCTATCCTTAATCACTGTCTCAGTGCACCCTGGGGATGGAGCTGACACAGCAAGCTGGGGGATTGAACCCCCAACCCACTGTGCCTGCTTGCAAGCACTTTAATCTGCTGAGATATTTGGCTGGCCCTATCCATGATGTTAAACTTTGTCAAAAGCCTTTTCTGCATCTATTGATATGATTATTTTTTTTTGCCTCTATTGCTCTAGTGTATTGCATTTATATATTTGCATATGTTGCACCATCCCTGCATCCCTTGGATGAATCCTGCCTGATCATGATATATAATCTTTCTGATGATTTCCTATATTCTATTTGCTAGTATTTTATTGGTAATAATTATGAGAATTTTTTAATCTATTGGCCTATAGTTCTCTTTTTTGGTTGAGTCTTTTTCCAGTTTTAGTATCAATGTAGTACTTTCTTCAGTGAATTATTTTGGGAGTATTGCTTCTTTTCAATTTCATTGAAGATTTTGAGGAGTAAAAAAAAAACAAAACATTTTGAGGAGTATTGGAATTAAATCTTCTCTAAATTTCTTATAGAATTCATTGGTAAATACATCAGGACCTGGGCTTTCCTTTACTGGTAAGATTTTGATAGCATTTTCAATTTCATTGGCAGACATTGGGTTATTTAGAGGTTTTATATCTTCTTCATTCCATTTTGGTAATTTGTATTTATCTAGATATCTGTATTTTTCTTCTGGGTACTCGAGTGTGTTAGAGTAAATATTTTCAACACAGCTATTGATGATCTTCTGAATTTGCACAGGCTCTCCAGTAATTTCCCCCTTTTCATTCTTTCTTGATCAAATTTGAGTGTTTTCTTTCCTCTTTTTGATGAGGTTGGCTAGGGGTTTATCTTTTATTTAATATTTCAAAGAAGCACCTCTTTGATTCATTGATTCTATGTATTTTCTTGGTCTCAATTGCAACAATTTCTGCTCTAATCTTTGTAATTTCCTCCCATCTTTGGGCTTTGAGCTTGCCTTGCTCTTCTTTTTCTAGAACCTTGATGTACAGCATTAAGGTATTTATTTGTTTTCCTTTTGTTTTGTTAATGTGTGAGTTCACCGGCATAAGTTTCCCTTTGAGAACTGCTTTCAGTGAATCACACAAATTCTGGTAAGTTGTATCTGAATTTTCATTGGATTGTACATATTGTTTAATTTCTTGTTTAATCGCATCGGTAACCCATTGGTTTCTGAGGAGGGTATTATTTAATTTCCATATGTTTGTGTGGTTTATGTGGTTTCTTTTTTTTTGGCCAGCTCAGCCCACCCTGAGGGTGGGGCTGGTGTGGTATGTGGTACCAGGATCAAGCCTCAGTACACTGCACCTGCTTGAGTTTGCCCAAGAAGGTGCTTTAGACTACTGAACTATCTCACCAGCCCTATTTTTACTTTTTAGTACTTTTTTATATATAGTTTCTATTGTCATTTATTTCCAGTTTCATTACACTGTGGTCAAATATTATGCATGGGATAATTTCTACTCTTGTATATATTTAAGCATGATTTATGGACTAGTATATAGTCTACTTTAGAAAAGAGAATATGTATTGAGATATTGTTGGATGGAACCATCTGTATATGTCCACTAAGTTCATTTGTGAAAAGATTTGGTTCAGTTCTGTTAACTCTTTGCTATTTTTTTTGTCTACTTTACCTTTTTCTTTTTCTTCAGAACCAGGGTTTGAACTCAGGCACTTGCCAGGGCAGTGCTTATTCCACTGAGCCATCTCCCTGGCCCCATGTTTATTGTTTCTTTTGTAAAATTTTTTTTACCTATATTTTTGTAACAAGGGGTGTTAACGTCCCCTATAAAAATTTTATTATTAGTTATTTCATTTTTCATGTGCTTTAAAATTTGTCATGTATAGTTGGGTGCTCCCATATTTGGTGCATACATGTTTGTAACTGTTATCTCATTCTCTTGAAGGTTTCCCTTTACCAGTATATAGTGACTTTCCTTATTTCATTTGATCATTCTTGAAGTTGAGATTGTCTGAAAACAGAATAGCTACCCATTTCTTCTATACTGCTGGAGCATGTCATATTATTTTCCTTCATTTGACTTTCAGCCTATGAATTATTTTTTGAGTCAAATGTGTTTCCCCTATAGAGTATATTATTGGATTTTATTTCTTTATCCCCTCTGACAATCTATTTCTTTACATTAGTGAAATGAGTCCCTTTATATTGGTGGTTAAAATTGATATGCATTGACTTATGCTTGTCATGTTGTTTTCCTGCTGTTGGTTCCAGGCTTTTCCTGTTTGGCTCTCTCTCTAGAACATCTTTAGTACTCTGTGTAAGGTTAGTTTTGCCGTCATGAAATTTTAGTTGTTTTTTGTCATGAAAGTATTTCACTTCTCCGTTATACTTGAAAGAGACTTTTGCAAGTTATATCTGTCTAAGTTGGAATTTGTTTTCTTGCAAGATTTGTAGTACTTTGCTCCATACTCTTCTTGACTTGATGGTTTGTGAATAGAAATCTGCTGTTATGGGTTTTCCTTTAAATGTAATCTGTTTCTTTTCTTTAGTGGCCTTTAGTATACTGTTCATATGCTGAATTTCTGACATCTTGATTATTATATGTCTGTGTGTATTTAATTGGGTTAATGTTATTTGGAGTTCTATATGCTTTGGTTGCCGGAATGTCAGATTGTTTTCCCATATTTGGGAAGTTTTATGCTATATCATTTGTATTGACTCCCTTCTTTCTCACTAATGCATATTAGTCTTACATTGTTCTTTTTCTTTGCAGAACTAGGGATTGAACTGAGGTCCTTGTGTTTGCCAGGCAAGCACTTATTCTACTGAGATATCTCCCCAGCCTCTTGTTGTTCATCTTTGTATTGTTTTGCAAATATTGGATTATTTTTTGCTGCATCCTAGTTGTTTTTAAGAGATCTGTTCTTACTTTCTCACTAGCGTCAATGGTGTCTTTAAGGTTTGAAAGTCTATTTTCATTCAAATGGCTTTTTCACTTTGTGATTGAGGCTGTAATTTCTTTTATCACTGTGTATCTGCTTCATGCATTCTATTTTTTCCTATATTGCTTATTCAAGGATTCCATCACTTTTATATTCATTCTCCTCTATTTTTGTCAGTGTCTTCTTTAGAACATTTACTACTTCTTTCATTATACTTATTATTTGTTTTTTTTTTTTTACTTCAGAAATATATCTGATCTGATTTCCTTTATACCTTTCTGCATTTGTTTCTTTACTTCTGATGTTATTTCAGAGATTTCAGGTGTGAGATTTCCAATTTCTTCTATGCTACTGTCTCCTGCATTTGTTCTGTGTGGGCTTGGGGCCTGAGAACACATTTTGTTCCTTCTCTTTGTCATTTTGTATAGCACTGTCTTCTGACCTTTGATGTAGAGCTTACATAGAATTAGTACTTTAACACCAGGTCCAGGTCAAGTTCAAACTTGTCCAGGTTGGTGTGGCTGGTTGCTATGCTCCACTTCTTCCTGCTGCAGCCCTTGGAAGTGAATCCTCTGTGCCACTCTGGCAAGATGTCCTTCTCTTGGATCAGCTGGGTGGGCCTTTCTTCTAGCCTCTTTGCAGAGAGTTCTGTTGAAGGGTTCCAAACGGAGCCTGTACAACGGGTCTGGGCTCTTGTTTGAATCAGGATCCTGCAGGCCCCAGGTGATCTCACTCACATGCCAGGCTTGGGTTCTAGGTTGAATCCTAATTCTATTTTTCAAATCCTAATTCTTAATCCTGTAATGTTTTGTCAATGTAGTCTATAACTTTTTAAGTGAGATATTACTAGCTTCACAGTTATAATTCATAGCACAATGTAATACTAAGAAGAAAAATTAAGCTTTGTCATTAAAAGACTTAATTACTCCTAAAATTTCCTCCAGCTACACGCATAGACATACCTGTGTAGTTAAAATTCTTTTGTCAGAGAGATAGTTATTAGAGAAAAAGGAAAAGTCATGCTGTAAAGATTACAGATGACATTTTGTAGTTTCATAATTAATATATTCACAAAAAAATACATTCTGAAAAGTTAGCTCTCATCACCATGGTATTACTGTTCACTTCATAATCTTCACAATGAAAGGCCTATAAATTTTTTCTCATGTAATGATACAGCGAAAGCAATTAAAAAAAATTTAGAAGGATTTTCTTTTGTAGTGGGGGCTGGCTCAGGCTGCCTTAAGGGTGGGTCTGGTGCAGTATGTAAAGCTGGGAATTGAACCATGGTCCCCTGTGCCTGAGTTTGCCCAAGAAAGTTCTTTAAACAACTGAGTTAACACACAAGCCCCCTGATATTTTGTTTTAAAGAAAATTTAAAAACAATAAAAGTGATACAGAATTTCAAAAGAAGATGATAGGAAATTAACATTTGTTATTTCTCATTGTTATAATTAGACTGTTGTTCAAATTACCAGATTTTTTAAAATATAAGTTAACTATAAAGAAATGTCAAATGCACAAGTAAAAACAGGAAATGGAAGGTAACTAGGGAAAATCAATCCTAAAATAAACAGTATGAGTTTATCTAGACAAATGGTGATTCAGGTGAGATGTATTTCTCTATATCTCTTCCTGTTTACCTTTCACCATTATAAAATTCCTTTTTCATATAATACCTTTTAGTAAATAATAAAGGATTTTAAAGACCCCTATTTTTGGTCCCTGGCACCACATGCTACACTGACCCCACTGACAGGTGCATTGAGTCAGCCACAGTGGCGCATGCCTATAATTCCAGAGCTGGGAAGGCTGAAAACAGGAGGATCACTATAAGTCTGAGCCGCATAATGAGATCCTGTTTGCATACCAAACAAATAATAAGTAAATAAATAAATAAATCCTTTTTAGGATCACTAACAAATTTGCTGGACTCTGCAACTACAGCCTGTAAAAGACTGAAATATATTACATGAAGAGATAACTACAACATAGAAACATAATGTTCATTTTTAGTACAGATCAGAACAAAGATAGTGGCATGAATGAGTTCCACAAGCAGCCTAGATGAGTTTCATAATTTCATAGGGATTGATGATAAATACACATAATTGCCTACTCTATTTAGCTCAAAAGCATTTGTTATAACACTACAAGGCAGTGTACAGCTTGATGCTTAATATTACCGGTAGTGTAGTCAAACAAGCATGGAGGATGACCTGATGCATTGCACAGTCCCAAGAAGTAAAGAAGCAATGTTCACAAAATATACTACTCTAAGGCATCTGTGCAAAGCCAGAAACACTAAAATGCAAATGGCATTTCTGTGGAAGTACTTTATGCATTGTGTTGGCTCCTGCCTCTCCTTCTTTCTTCTCTCTGACTTCTCATATCAGCTGGTTCTTTTAAAGTAAATATAAGACGGTCTGTACCAATTAGTCTTTGTTCTAGATTGCTTCTAGCTACATGGCTGTATGATCTGTGATGTAGATCCTCAAGAAAAGACATTGCACTGCACATAAGAATGGAATCTTTGCACTACCTAATAGAACCCAAGATGTATGATATTTTAGCTAACTTTAGTCAACCTGATGATTCATCCAACACACTGACAGCCTGATGATAGTCTGTAAATTCAAAATAATGAATTGTTCTCCAACCCTACTCCTCATCAGACCTAAAAGTCTCTTGCCTTCGGTCTCACAAACTGAAGTCTCTCACATTACACCAACTGCTGTGCACAGGCCTCCGTGCCTATTTCCCCTCTTGATCACTATAGGTATTGCTGCCTCCCATTTTTCCAGACTTTTCCATGCCAAATTAAAGTCCATCTAGACCCCTTCAACAGCTTGCTGAATGGGGATTACAGGATTTTTTTTTTCATATTCTGAGTTGGCCTCTGATACATGACCTGGAAAGTTGCCAGTTTGTCTCCATTTCCTTATCTGTTAAAAAGAGGTATTTTCACTTAACTTATAGGGTTGTTGTATTAAATGAGTTAAATCAAGAGAAATGCTATAAGCAGTGTCAGCACATACTAAGTACATGACCACCACTGTCTCTTATTACTGGAAATAATTATGACGACAGTTATAGTTAATGAGGCATTTACTATCATCCAGATGCTATAGCCTGAATAACCTTAAAAGCAGATATTATTGTTATTATTTTACCCAGGAGGAAAATACAGAGCTGTAGGAAAAGCCACATACTGACTCAAGGCCAGTGCTATGATTTTAACGCGTTTCAATCCAAGATGCAGTACTTTGGCTGTTTGTGTTTTATTTTGACACATTTCCCCTCAGTTGTTATAGCAAAACTGGAGGAAAAATGACATATATAGAGCAATTTCTTTGAAGGCCCTAAGCTAATAACATATTTTTCAATTAATTGGGGTTTACATAGCCTGATATAAGCTGAGGCCACTAAACCCTTTGAGAAATAGAAAGCTGCCTTGATCCCGTCATTTGTGAGAAATCTAGTGTGCTCCCAAGTTTACATTTTTTCAGGACAGTTCTGACTTGGAACTTCAATATAATGTCTTGGCTTCAAATTCTGGCTCTTCCTGAAACTTCCAATCTTACTCTTGTCTCTCCTTCTCAACTGTGGTTTCTGTTCCACATTTTCCGCACATGGGACTCTGAATTTGCTTCTAAGACATGTGAACAAGAAGGCTGCACTTCAGATTTAGAGAACTAGAAAGTATTCAAATAACATACACACAGACAACACAGAAGGGTCAATTTTCCTGGTATCAAAGCGCTTCTGACCTCCTACATCTCCAAGTGATGCCCGAACCTCATGAGGTTTCTACCCAAGTTCTATTATCCTGTTGTGCTGCTTGACTCCCTTTCTTCTCCCTCAGAAATCTCTTAGCATCTATTTATCTTTGGAAAAATCATTATATTTTCTGTCCTATTATTCCTAAAAGATAAAGAAGTACATATATATTGTCTCGTTGACATAATTTGTCATCATTTACTGCCACTCCAAGGAGAGAGAAGCTGATACAGTCCATGTGCATCTCACATGTCAGTTTTCCTTCTGTTCCAAAAGCATGCTATACAAGCATAATGGCAGTTCACACTCTTTACACATGCAGTGTGTGCCCATTTTAATCTTTGAAAGACTTGTGCCATATTCCACTCTTTTCCCTACAATGTGTAGACTTAAGTTTTACAGGAAATAGATGACAATAAATACATGGTATAGCAAAATGTGTTATAGAAATATACGAAAATTGTCCCTTATATTACTCATCATTCACTACAGAGACAGGAGGAGGTTATGCACAGAGGCTGATCTATTATAGGGTTTAGGCATAGAAATTATGAAGATTGATAGTCCCACAAATATAATTAGCCAGCTGCAAGCTGGAGAACAAGAAAAATGTGTGGTATAGTTTGAAAGCCTAACAGCCAGAGAAATGATGATGTAAATTCCAGTCTGGCTTTGACAGCCAAAGAATGAGGAAGGCATATGACAGAAGAAAACTGTTGCCCAGTCCAAGCTGGCAAACAGTGTGAATTCAATCTTCCTCAACCTTTTGACTACTGAGGCTTCGATGTGATGGCCACCCAAGTGGAGGATAGCCATAAGCTTTACTGACTTCACTAAGTCAAATGCTAATTTCTTCCAGAAACATTTGCACAGACACATTTCAAACAATGTGTAGTCAGCGTTCTGAACATCCAATGATCTACCCGAATTGGCACAGGACATTAAGATTCACAGATGTCTCTGAAACTCTCCTGAGACCAGATACCTCATAAACCTGAATTCATAAACCAGACTATCAAGTATAGAATGAATTAAATAAAAAGGTAAAATGGGAAAAAGACAATAATGTAAATGTTACAGAAAAGGAACATGCTATGTGGAGTAGAGAAAAGGAATGAGATAGGTGACAATTTCAGTTTGTGCATTTCTTATCTAATGTCTATTACATTCTTCTTCCTTTTCCACACAGAGCCAGAGAGAGATGCACATAGCCAGAGATGCATTCCATTGGAGTGTGCAGATAGATTCCTGTTATTCTAAATTAGTTATTAGGGGGGCTGGCAAAATAGCTCAGCTGACTAAAGCACCTGATTAGACAAGCTTATACAAGCACAGGGACCACAGTCTGATCCTCAGAACTACATGTCATGCTGGACCCCCCACCAGGGCTGGATGAGCTGGCCAAAGTCCACACATAATGGTGTGCACAGCTGTAATCTCAGTGTCGGGGAAGCTGAAAGCAGGAGGTTCACCACAAGTCCAAGCTGCATAGTGAGACCGTGCAACAACCAAATACATTAAATAATAACAATAATTAATAAACTAATTATTAGAATCTCAGTTCTTTCCAATTAACTCTGTCATTTTGCTAATGGATTTAAAACTGTACTGACTAGTGAAATATGAAAGAATTGTCCTAAGGATGAATTTTACCAAGGTTTCATCACATTTTTAAAAACAACAAAAGAAACACACACACACACACACACACACAAAATCAGTTTCTTTATTCAAGTTGTCCCTGAAACAATTTATTTGCATGAGTATAGGTTTAAATGCTCACATGATGAAATGCACAGATGTGCATGTGTACACACACACACACAGTGAAATCAGTGGTAAACATAGATCTTCTCCTGATCTGAGAGCTACTGTACTGCTAAACAATGAGCTTTAATGCTTCAAAATATTAAGTATTCTCAGCTACCATAGCACTCTGAGTTGTGGTTTACCTTACTGCAACTTTCTTCTCTGAGACTTGTTTTGTGTGCCAGAAGATACCAAATGGCTGTCCCACAATTTTTAATAATTTGGCTGGAAAAAAAATATGATGAGCTTCAAATACCACAAAGTAGGTTGAGTATGAGAAGTTTACAATACTTCCAGACACTGCCAAGGAAATATTCAAGTTAACAGCACGTCATTAGCAACTGGCAAGTCTTTATTGAATGCAGGGCACTGGCCAGTGAGAAAGGCTTGTCCACAGCCAGAAAAAACTAGCAACAGAGTATTTCAGTAGCAGCTGAAGAAACAACTGTGGCAGAAGGCCAGTTGTGATTTCAAGGAACTTCATGGACATGGAATATTTTACTGAGTGGCAGCTCTAAGAACAGATTCCAAAAGCACTGTATCACACGGAATCCCTGAAGGCCTAAAACAGTTGTATACCCAATTCCAAGAACGTGCAACCCTTATTAAAAGAGGTGTGCATCAGATGGAGCAGGAATCCAAAGGAAGACAAAGGCTGCAATAAAGAATTATCGTTCAAAAGCGTATGTCTTCCTGTTTTTTTCACACTGGCAAAACAGACAGAGAAGTTTTCAAGAAGAAAACAGGTAAATTGCGGCAATAAATGTTGAGACCATGTGTTATACTTGGAGTAGTGGAAAGGCAGAGAGAGATTTAGAAAAAATAAATGCATTTCAGAACAGTGTCTGAATGAATACAAGAAGTAGAATTCTTTAAGAAGGACACCAAGTCCAGGACATTTTTAACCGGAATGTTCATCACTAAAAGAATGAAAAAAAATTAAGTGGAAAGATGGAGAAAAGAAAATTATACATTTTGACAAATATTTGGAAGCTAGCAAAGAGTATATGATTAATACAGGAAACTTATAAATCTTAAGAAAGCTAAAATACACTTTTATGGTAACTACAAAATAGAATTATAGTTTCATTACAGCAATACTCAAGAATTTGTACTGGTTCCTTCAGATACATGACTGTGTGGTGAGGCTCCAGATAAGAAGGTTTGATAAAAGTCTTCTTTACAGAGAAGTTGGTCTTTCACAAGGTGGTCTTCCTTCTGTTCCCCCAGGGACTTTCAAGGAGCATTGATGTCAGCTTCCTAGTCCATCAGAGGCAGCATTGTTCAGAAAGGAAGGAAGGAGGAAAGGAAGAGCAGGAAAGAAGGAAAGGAAAAGCAAGGAGGGGGAGGAAAGAAGGAAGGAGGAAGGTATGTCAGCACTGATTCTGTTGCCAGTATCTAAAAGCCTAACTAAGAGTAAAGCAGAAATATGTAGCACTCTCTGAATAAGTAGATGAATTTATAGAGAACTAAGGTCTGTATCCTGTCCACTATGATTCATCATTTCTGAAGTAATGTCAGAGGAAGAGGACTGACACTGAATACCTACAGTGTACTGAGAGCTCTTTTCAGTACCTTTTCAATTAACTCATATATCACTTGAAGAAGATATTTTTATTCTCATGTTTAGAGTACGTAATGGGTACAGAAAAAAATAAATCACTTTGCTGAAAGTAGAGAGCTAGGTAGGAGTGGTTGAATTTGATTCAGGTCAGAATGACTCTAGTGACCATGTGCTTCTTTTGATGGCACTTTGCTGGGATATATTGCAGGGCTGGGCTTGAGACTGGAAATAGGAGGGAAAACACTATCAAGAGATAAATTAGAAAAGAGAACAAAAAGGACCAGAGGGTATAATTAACATAGAAAAGAGAGAAGAGGTTGGGATTGAACTGTAGAGTCTTGGAAATGGAAAACTGAAGAAATAAGAATGTTCCAGTGGTGGGTCATAGTTGTATTTATGAAGATTCAAAATACACTTTGCAACTTTTTTTTTTATTTCAATTAGTGTTTATTGAGTCTACAAAATCCAAAGTCTTGTCCTGACTTTAGAAACTGATAAATGGATGTTTTATTTTACTTTTTAATTTTATTTTGAAAAATAAAAGCAAAGCAAGAACAAAAATCAAAAACAAAGAAAAAACAGGACAACATAAAACAGTACATGTTATAGATTTTCAAACTAAGAATAGATGATTAACAATGGTTGATATATTATCCATTTTATTGTCATATCTGTTGCTCAGATTAGCAGATATCGTTATGTAAAATTGGACATATGGTTGGATATTACCACTTGCTTTCAAGAAATCTTAAATTTTTGTTCTTGTCTCATTTTTTATTTAGCTTTTTTCAAAGTTGTTTTAAAGAGAGCATAGTAATAATTGATATGAAATTAAAAACATTATGCATTTAAGAAACCAAGATGTCAGGTTGAGGTGATTGTACTGAAAATCTCCATCAATCTTTAGAAACTAGCAGTTAAAGTGTAGAATCTTCACCTTGACTAACTCTGTATGCTCACAGCTGTGATCTAAGCAACTACATTGAGGACAGCAATGTGTAATACAAAAACCAGCCTTGAATACTTTGCAAGCTTTTAAAACCAAATGACAGAAATGCACTAGCACGAGTGGCCTACCATTAGTCCACAGTTGGTTGGTGATGAATTGGGAGGAATATACCAGAAGTGACAGAACTGTCCACAGCTTCATGGGAATCAGGAACAAGAGCAGCGCAGTGAACCCAAGGCTCATGCACAGGAAACTGAAGTGAAGGGTTAGTGGCAACTTGTTAATGGTGTGAACAAGATCAGTCTTTCAAATTCACTTTCAGTATATTGTAATTTATAAAACCATGCACTTATTTCATTTCTGGGTTTTTAATTATGTTTTGTTTATAGTTCTTGTTGGGTTGGCTGGTCCTATAAATACAGTGTTAAAGAAACAAATACCTAGTAATTATTCTTCTTGATTGCCAAATCCTGGCCATTTAATTTATTTTACTTATACAATTATAGGTGGAAATGAGGCTGAAATTCTACCTTCAAATTTTCTGAATTTTCCTCTCTCAGTTCCTTCCTTATCCTTTTTGACTTATCTTCTTTATATATGCACAGAAATATTAGGAAAAAGTCAAAAGGAAAAATGGAGAGGTCCTTTGAACTGAAGGTAATGATATTAGGAAAGGGACTTGATTCCTGTTCATAATTCCTAGCTCAAGTTCAAATGTTTCCTAAAACATGTTCAGTATATTGCATGTTCATAATTACTTTTGTTCTATGCTTATGTAACAAAGTGATGCTCAAAGTGCCAATAAATATATCTTTCATGTACTTCAGTGGTAAGAAGGTGGATTTGCACTTCCCATCCTCTTATATTTAATTCTCCCATGAAGGTTCGATTATCTTTGCATATCATGAAAATACCATTTCTCTGAGCCTGAATAGAAGAGCAGGAAGTCAAATGACCTAGTGAGAATGCATAAAATTTCCTAGGGTAATATTGTCTATCCTATATTTTAAATAAATTTTATTTTCTGATATATACTTCCTTTTGTTTTTATTTGGTGGAACCAGGGATTGAACTCAGGCCTTTGCACTTGCCAGGGAAGCATTTATTCCTCTGAGCCATCTCCCCGGCCCCTGATATATACTTTAGTACTGTACACAAAGAAGGTTTTTTTCTACATCTCACCTCATATAATTATTAGTTTTTATATTTGTTTCCTTAGAGTATGATTCTGAATTTTATCAGCTTGCCTTCCAGGAAAAAAAAAAAAACAGCAAACATAATGATTAAGCAGCATAGAAAAATATGTTTTGTTCTTGTTCCTATGTGTTAAGCAAAAGATAAGAAAATGTCTGTTAAGTGGACCACATACAACTATAAGTGAAGATCTTCAAGACAGACTCATAGTTTCAGACAGAACACATATCAAAGCTCCAATAGTTTGAAGATAACTCCATCAACTAGAAGCCACACAAAAATACAGGAATTGCAGAGTGCCACACTGTGGAGAGTTCATTATAAACCTCTGTCTTCTAGTACAGATAAGTGAATAAAAGACTCACTTTTATCAAGCTAATTAGGTCTCTGACACATTGCTTTGCCAGTGTAAGTCAGATTTTACTGATAAGCCTACAGTAGGTTGTAAATCAGTCTACACAGGCCTCAATGACCATAGGGGATGAATCCAAGAGAATATGTTCAAATTGATCTTTGATTTTTTTTTTATGTAGTTGACTCACAAATTTCTCTGATTGGTCATTTCAGTAATGTAAAACTTTTTATCAAGTTTATCACTTAAAAACTGATGAAAAGACCACAAGGCTAATCTTTCCTGACCAAAGTCAGAGCACACGAAGGCAGGAAAACCTAGTAATCCAAATGTCTACTCTTGGGTTGGTTTTTATACCCATTGTCTCAGGCCACATGGGATCATTCCTTGTACCTGGAAAATTTCCAATTGGGGTTTATTTCCTGGGACTGTGGAGAAAGATCCTGGGGAGAAAAGAGAACTTCCAAGAGTGACAATTCAGATGAAGCCCCACTCCGGCTAACCTGGATATGGAGGCTGTGTGCTGGGAAGCAGCCCTTTAATTGCCCAAATCACTCTGATCCACTCTGCACTCAGCCCTGTAGGAAGAGCCTTCTCCAGGACACAGGAAGCCAAGCTAGAATGATCAGATGAGTCAATTTAATATTAACACTTCAGATCTTCCAGAGAGCCATCTTTAACTCAGCTAAATGGAATTTCTGTCATGTCTTATTTCTCAGATTCTTCAAAGGTAGGAATGTTGTCGGGCTCATTTTGTGTTTTGTATTCCCAGCACAGACTGTAGTATAAACAAATACTGTACTATATCACTGTTCGTTGGCACAGTTTTCAGGACATTTTTATAGAATTCCTAAGAATGGCATTCTTCAAAGTACCAGCATGCCAGTTTACAGATTATGATATTAATGCATATTTAATTTTTTAATTAATTTTATTTATTTATTTGATACAGAGGTTCACTACACAGCTTAAGACTCATAGTGATCCTCCTGTCTCAGCCTCCTCAGCACTGGGATTGCAGGCCTTCACCACCACCCCCAGTTTTGGTGGCCAGCTTAGTTCACCCAAGGTCCTAGGACCAGCACAGCATGTAGTGCTGGGGATTGAACCTGGCTCCTTGCACTTGCCAGGCAGACACTTAGACTGCTGAACTATATCCCCAGCCCCGTATTTAATTTTATAAAAATATAATATGGATTCAACTGACTCTGAAACTTAATGTAATTTTTTCTTCTGGTATCAGGAATTGAACTCAGGTCTCTGTGGTTGCCAGGCAGGTGCTTACTCTACCGAGCTATCTCCCTGGCCCCCTTAATGTAATTATTGCCTCTGTTTGATAATTTTTACTTATAAACCTACTAGTTCTACATGATTCACAATTTAACTTGCTTTGTATTTTTCAAGACCTGTTCACGTTACTTATTTATTACTAAGAGTCAGAAAGGACCAAGAGTCTGTTCTTTTTATAGATAAAGACAGAGAAACCAATGTCTTCTTAAGATTTCCCAATACTGCTGACAAGGCCAAGGTCAAAACAGGTCTCTTGCCCCATCTGCCTCATCCCACCAGACTTACAAAGAGAACACATACGCACCTGGGTTTTCTGCTTCTTTTTCATATGTGTGCTCCTCTCTTGATCAGATTCTGTACATTTACACTGTAAGGATACCTATCACTTTGCGACCAGACGGACCAAGTTGCAGTGAATACTGAAAAAGCTTATTTTTAGTACTGAGCAGTAAGGAATGAAGCACTAAATTTACCTCATTATTCAAACCATTTAACCAGACAAAAGCTGCAAATCCTTAAAAATCTTACAGTCTCCCTGACTAAATATTGGAATCATTGAAAAAGATTACCAAGATGGTTGTTTCCTCATTAACCATTCACACACTTGCTGGTTTAAACATTACATTATAAAAGATTTTCATAACATATCCTCTGGAAAATATTCAACTCCTCAATTTTTATTTCTTACCCATACACAACTATAGTAAATTTACATAAAAGATTCCTCCAAACTGTGAACTGAAGCATTTTTCTAGAATTAATCTTGCTATTGCCCCAAATATATATATGTGTGTGTGTGTGTGTGTGTGTGTGTGTGTGTGTGTGTGACATCTAGTGTTTTCAATAACAATTTGAGTTCATGAAAAAAGGTAAAAGTCATTTTCATTTCAAAACCTAATTAAAGCCATTGAAATAACATAGTGAAAATGAAAATCTAGATAAATTCTTCTGGTATCAAAAGATGACATATAGAGGCAGGGGAGATGGTTCAGTAGAATAAACTCTTGCCTGGCAAGCACAAGGGTCTGAGTTCAATCCTGGATCTGCCAAAAGAAAAAAAGATGACATATCTAGAACTAATGACCATATCATCACATTTCACTTAAATAACAAGCTATTCTTACTCTCTTCCCAAAATTTTAAACTAATAATTACTTAAATTAATTTTCTCCAAACTTTCAGTTATATCTAGATATTATCAAACATTTCAGTTTTCAATATTTAAAATGTATATAGTACAATATATTTCAAGTATGCTCCTAAAAACTAAAACCTCATGTGTTGATTTCTAGTTTTTATAGGAAAAAAACAATTTTGAAATATTTAGTCATTCAGGACATAGGAGAACCTGTACTATAACATCATGTAACTCAGTTGTGTCCCAAATTTTCTGATCAAGGAGATTATGGGGCCACAGAGCAATGTGATCAATGTAGAGTGTGCCTAAGGAGAGAAAATGTTCTCTCAGGCTTTCACAGAGAGAAAATTGGTCAAGCAATGGCCATGATTCACCCACATGGCTGATACTAACAAAGGATGTGCAAACTGTGGTACAGGGTTTCAGGATAAATCCTGAGGGGACTTGACTGACCTTATCAGATGAAAAGGTTACATTTATTGTTATATGGTCTTGCTTTATGTTGGTCTTAACAATCCAGTAGAAAAGTATAAAAATGAAGTATAAAAAGTAAAACCATATTAATAGGTTGAGGTGTAAAAGGCTCAAGTCAACAACTTCTGACATTGCCAGTCCTACAGAAAACCCACTACTATTATGGACTATTGCACTATATTGGATTATTTTGCTGAATTCACATACCCAGACAATGGAATACCCATCTCTAACAAAACTAAATAAAAAGGGGATACAAAGGAAGGACCATTTTGTATTTGTATATACAAAATAGGATATACAGCTACTTTCTCTTAATTCAGTGAGAAGAAAGATTTGTACTAATCATATTTGGACAGGATATTATGTCTACATCTTGTCCTACAAATGACCACTAAGAAGATAACAATATGCAATATATTAATTAATGAAACTGTTCTATTAGTTGGTTTTGAAACTGTCTCATTGCTATCTATTTCTCAAAAACATTAATTAAAAAAGACAAATTTAGTCAGGCTAGAATTTGACAATATGGAGATATGACTCTTGATTTAGAGATCAGCACAGATTTCTATATCCTCAAAAAAATAAAACAGATATTCTACCTCACCCAGATATTCTCTTTGTAAGTATCTTCTCAAAACAGTTAAGCAAAATTCATAATACTGCACCTAAGTCTTAGAAACAATCTGTATGCCCATCAACAGATGAATGGATAAAGAAATCTGGCATTTACACCAAATGGAGTATTAGTATGTAATAAAGAAGGATAAACTTCAGCCTTTTGTAAGAAAAGGAAACCACCTTATTAAGACCATAATATTAAGTGAAAAAAAATTAGATGCACAAGTTTAAATAGCATAGGGTTTATCTTATATGAAAATCTCAAAAAATAAAGTATGAAATAAAAGAAAAATAGTAGGAAAAAAAAGAGAAAAAGATTGTTATTCAACATGGACAGTGTACCAAAAGTCACATTACCGTGACTCTGTAATAAGTTTTTGTTTGTTTGTTTTGTCATATAATGAACTAATATTTATCTCAAACCAACATTTATTTTAACAGGTAAAGATTTATATTCTTTCAAAGAATGAAAATTAAGTCTTAGAATTAAGCAATGAATTTTCAATATCATACAGCTCTTTACAGAACAATAAAGTAATGGTAACATTTTACCCTTGTAAAAATGTCACAGAATTCAAACCAGAAATTGAAACCTTGATGATTCAAGTGTTTTGTCTTACACGGTAAGGGTTTGGTCAGTATTCAGGTAGAATTCCTCCGGATATGCTGTCCTCACTCCTCCACTACGTTAGTCCACCAGGGTCACACGGTAGGATAGCTCACCGTGGTGGTAATGCCACAGTGGTTATTCCTGTCTCTGGCTGTTTTTACATTACCTTCTGCACCCTGTTCTGGACCTCAGCTGTTCTTGATAAGCCAATATTCTACCTCTGAGCCTTCAGTACCGTAGCCAACCAAGAGAACACCATGATTCAGGTACTCGCTGCTGAAGTCTGGACCATAATAAATGCCATCTCTATAGAACTGGGAGGACAAGAGCCCTGCATCCATAGCAACAGATATAGGTCCTACCTCTGCTACAGCCTTAGTAGGGGTCTTCTCCCACTGAGGGATATCCACAAATCCAGTATCGTTAGCTACAGAAAGCTCTGGCTTATACTTATAGCTTCCATCCTTTCCTTCGTATGGATAGGATTTCTCTAACTCCAAGCCCTTATTTTCCTTGATATACTCAAAGGCAAAATCATCAGGCCACCATTGCAGCCCTGATTGCCTTGACCTCGAGAACAGTCCACAAGGTTCTGTTCACTCAGGGAAATAAGCTGACCAGTTTTCCGGAACATCTGTCCTTCTAAGGACCCCATTGCACTAAAAGCCCAGCAAGAACCACACTGTCCCTGATTCTTCACAGGAGTCTCATAGCCTTTCTCTCTCCAGTGCAAGCTAGATACCTATTGGCTCTCAAGTACCAGATACCTAATATACCACTCATAATTCTGTGACTATGTGTACATTTATATCATTCATTGACAGATTTTTCTCAGTATAGATTATAAATAGGCTAGCCAAATTCTAGGTAATGCAAATACAAAACTTAAAAAGAAAGACAAGATCTTCATTTCAATAGAGCTTGTGTGCTAGCGAAAGACCAATAACATGCAAGAGGACTCATAAACAAGATAATTTCAGAGATTATAGTTAAGTCATTGAGGATTATAGTTAAGTCATTAAAAATCATAACAATTATTTCTCAGCTATCAATTTACATACTAAGAAAAAATATAACTTATAAATTACTTTCACATATAATGAAAATTTTATGAATACTAAACTGAATAATGAGACTTACTTGTTATAGTATATAAACTCCTAAATATTTGTATTTTTCCATTTTGCTATTTGTTTTCATATTTTGGAATGATTAGGTACTTTTCCTAGGCACATACACTTTTTCAGGTTCTTAAAAAGAACCATAGGTTCAGTGCTGTGTTCTGAGAGCCCAGAAAATAAACAGACTTTGTTGTAGGGTATGTAAAGATCTTTATTTCCAATACAGGGTTATGGGAATGTTTGTTACATATCTAGAGATCTCTGCCTTCTTTTGCTCAAAACTCTTATTAATTATGGGGGCTCATCAATGAAAGCATTTACAGCCCAAAGGCCTAGCAGGAATTGTAGGGCTCTTGGTACTTCATAAAGTAGAGGTGCATATGAAAGGAAGGTCCCTAGAGGGATCTATTCCTACTTTGAAACTCACTACAATACCCAAGGGATGTGACATTCATTGAGGACCTTTGTGCTTTCACATTAATCAACAATGAAAGGTTTCACAGTAAGTATTGTCCCAAGCTGTTTCTATAGAAGAAAATACAGCTATGACTGTGACACAGGCAATGTTATGGATATAATGAGACTATCAGTGGAGAAATTTTATTTTTAATGACTTAGCTCATTCTTTAATCAAGAAGTTGTGTATGAAGGTGTTCTAAGTCCTTAACCTCATACTAGACTGAGAAAACAAGAGGGAAGATGGGGTCCCATGAAGAAATACAGAAAGCCTTAAAAATAATAGATGATTTCAGGAAGACAGCTCATCTTTTTGGCTCCAGAATCAAAGTTACAAGTTATCTTGTTGTATGGACACACTTTTCAATTTTCTTTCTTTCTTTTTGTTGGAACCGGGGATTGAACTGTGGCCCTTGCACTTGCCAGGGAAGCACTTATTCCACTGAGCCATCTCCCCGACTTTCAATTTTAAAGGTAAGGAATAGGTGATACCTAGTAAAAGATCTATGAGGTAGCCATGGCAGAGTCCTAATAGAGTCCTGAGTGGTTAGGGGTAGCTTGTAAGGACTCTTCCCATCTTACCTGATTACCTCCAGGATAAGCTAGAAATCCCAGATGAGTCAGGGACCAAAGTTCCTACAGATACACCTGATTCTATGAACATTGTCTAGCCTAAATCCTAATTTCAAGCTACATAGATCATCATTATGCAAAAACACACTGACAGGTATCATAAACCTAATCTGAAAATAGCCCTGCCTTCTAACAGGTTCAGAAAACCATGCCAACATTCACAAATGCACTTTTTCTGTGTAAAGTGCAGTACTGGTATTTTGAAAAACACATTGGGAAATCACAAGAACTTAGCTTTTGTGTTCTGAAAATGCTAGCTTTATTGCAGTTCAAACAGAAATAAAAGGGAACTGGGGTCATTATGCTAGCAGGATTTTTAGTATGGTTTCTGCAGGGGGTCTACCCCTTCTAGTTTCAATGTTCACCACCTTCCCAGGGTTGCAAGAAAGCATGCTATCTTGACACAAACTCACCATATACAAAGTATGACTGCACCATTCCCTTGTCATTTTTACTGGGACCAGCTTTCATCAGAACATTAAGATTTTCTGAGAATATGTGTACTTCTTTCGTTGAGACAAAGAGTATTCTTTTACCTGATAGCCTCAAAAGTCTTTTAATCTTCAACCAGAGGTAGGCAGAGGGGAATGGAGCTCCAACTAGAAGGTAATTGTACCTCTCCATCACATACTTTCTTGCTGAGCTATCTAATAGTTCATGAGCTCTTAACTGAGACTTACAAAGATGTTATGAATTGTTGGTGTAATGTCGATAGCCGGTTTAGAAATTGTTGAAATGTCAACATAAATGAGAAAGAAATGAGAAGACAAAAAAATTAGGTCCTGTTTTTTTTTTTTTTCCATTTATTTTTATTTTATTGAAATACAAACACCTCAGAAAAAAGCAGCAGTAGCAATTCTGTTCTCAGACAGCCTCAACTTCAAACCAAGAATGATCATACGACACAAAGAAGGCCACTACATATTGGTCAGGGGAAAAATTCAAGAGCAAGAAGTAACACTCATAAATATCTATGCACCAAACACAGGAGCACCCAACTATGTAAGACAAATCTTAAGGGACATGAAAAACTTCATGTCTAAGAACACAATCTTAACAGGTCCTGTTTTTATATATTTTTTGGAGAATAAGAACAATTCCAACACTGAGTTTTGGGTACTGCTGTTACTTTTAGGCACAATCTGTGCATCTGTAGAACTGAAGAATCAGTGATGGGAATTCTATGTCCTATTATGTGAAAATATATTGAATAGTATGAAGTACTGCCAGCATCTGATATTGTAGGTTATATAGCCCACTTAAATCTCAGTGTTTCAAACCACTCTATAACAAGTAGTCAGATAAAGGGAAAAGTAATTTTGAGTTAAAGTAAGAAACAGGTGACAAAGTGATGGCATGGTGGGAGTGCAGTAGATTTTCAAAGCTGTCCTAACTAAAGTATCTGAAAGAAACTTGCAAAAGAAGATCAGTGTGCATAAGAAACTGCTGTGCCTGAGTGAGCTGATGGCATGAGCTCGGACGTTTTGCTCTACAGGAGCACAGGCATCATCAGGATTGAACAGTAAGCACCACGGTTAGCCCATTAAGCAATCTTGAATCTAAAGCGAGCCCAAACTGAAACATCCCAGTCATTCTGCATCTCTTCCACATTCTATCCACCCCTTCTAGTTGCCCTGCTCTGACTTCTAGGCACTCTTAGATCTCAGCTCAACATCACTTTCTCAGCGAAGCCATCTCAGTGTGGTCTGATGGAGAAGAGTCGCCTTATATGTAATATACTCTCCCTAGCCCCACACAGCACATACCACTGTTAATTTGATTTTAGATAGGTATAGTCATTGGATGATCTCCATCATTATCTCAAGGCTCAGTACAGTACCCTGCTCGGTGGAAGATGTTAAACAGACATTGCTTAGTGAATAAATGTATGTAGCAATAAACTGAAGGCAAGCTGACAGGAGCACTGGTTTAGGTATATCTCTCCAGAAGCCTTCCTGAGCTCAGATTTCTATCACAGATCTGCTTTGGGGATGATATTTAATGCTGATCTTTTTCTAGATATCTGAGATGGGTGAGAGGAGACGTCAACAGTCTTGATTATTTGTTCCCACAGAACAAATCACACTATCTTATTTGTCATAATTTGTATGCAAAACTAAAGAAACTTTCTACTTTTTTTAAATGTCCTAATTTTAATTAGAATGTGTTTGTAGTTCATCATGATTATATTCCATAGACAAAAATGGAAAAGACAGTTGATAATCTGGAAGATAAACTGATGTGCTGTGAATCTCCATGCACAAAGTATCCTGGGGTGGGCTCTGCAGACCAAGAGGGTGTGGAGAGCTTCGCAGTCCTGCCCCTCATAGCATCTCCATCTGACCCACCTCTCCTGAGGCCAGCCTGCCAGAGCTGAAATGAAAAACACCTGAGCTCAGGATGGTTTGCTCCTTTCACATCCGCTGTACTCACATTTTTTGCCAAACTGGCCCTGCTTCTCTCCAGAGGTTACAGCTGGGTTAGAGGCTGAACACTTTGAGGAACATTTAAGGACCTGTGAGTACAATGCAGCATCTTTAATGTACGTTGTTATGTAACGAACTTATAATTACTTTTTTTTCTTTAGTGACCATTTGTAAAATATTCCAAATATTTCCACACCTCTTTGTTTCTTTGGGAAGGTAACTTTTTAGTCTTATATCATTATGTTTATTTTTCTATTTTAGTGTTTTGTTTGATTTTTATAATGGAGTAGCACTCCTTTATATAAAAAAACCTATTTCTGTCCATTCTTCCTTTAACAGTCATTTGATGTTTCTATGGCTCTCAAAATTTAAAGAACCAATTCAAAAAAATGGGCAATAACTAATAAATATATGAAATGTGCTCAATGTTACTGGTTGTACAAGAGATGTAAATTAAAACCACACAGACTTTATCTCATTCCTTCCACCATTAACAAATACTGACAGAGCTGCAGGGAAAAGGAACCCTTCTCCACTGTTGGTGGCAGTATAGTGCAAACACTGTGGAAATCAGTGTAAAGGGTTTTTAAAAACTAGGATTAGAAGTCACATTTTACCCAGCTATTCCCTTTCTGAGTATTTTCTCAGAAGAATTAAAAAATATTACAGCAATGTATGTGTACCCATATTTATAGCAGCACATTTTGTAATAACTGAAATTCATTTTGAACCAGAGTAGCAAAAACAATTTTGGGCAACAAAGACAAAGGAAGAGGTATCAAAATCCCTGACATGAAATTATACTACAGAGCTACTATAATAAAAACAGCATGGTACTGACAAAAAGAAAATAGATGTGAGAATCAATGGAATGGATTAGAAGACACCGAAACAACTTCAAACACACTCAGCCATCTTATCTTAGACAAAGGAGTCACATATATTTACTGGAAGAAAGAAAGCCTCTCATAAATGGTGTGGAAAAACTGTCTCTCCACATGCCAAAAGCAAAAGCCAGACTCATTTAAATCATCATGCACTAAACTAAAATTAAAATGGATCAAAGATCAAAATATTAAACAGAAATACTAAATCTTCTACAAAAGGTAATATGTAGAACTCTTGAAGGCATTGATGTAGGAAAAGACTCCATGAACAATACCCTGACTATATGAGAAATTCTACTGTAGCAGAAAGTACCCCAGCCAGTATACTTCAGTTTGTTAGTTGCCTAGGTGACACTTTTAGTTACAGTTCCTGTTATTTTTGGATCTTAGAAACAGTTTGTCACTGTGATATATAGCTACACACCATGATGCACATTGTAAGAACCAATCAAAGATAGCCAAGTACCCTTCCTTTGTACTTCCTCTTGCAGGTCCCATAAAAAAAAACTCTCTCCCATACCATTGGAGCCTGATATATGGGGAATGACCCCAATCAGTGTCTGGTATAATAAAATAAATCTGCCTTCAAATCCTGGGTGTTGTTTTGTTGTTTCTGCTCGCTATGGCATGACAAAAAACCAACAACTGCAAGAATCATTCAATAAAAATCATCTTACTAAAAAGATTTTATACCACAACAACTAAAAATAAACCAACAGATTGAAAAGACAACTCATAGAGTGGGAAAATATCTTAGCCAATTGCTTTTCAGACAAAAGACTATCTAGATCACATAAAGAATTGAAAAACATCATCCCCCCCCCCAGTTTAAAGACCCAATCCAAAACTGAGCATCTGAAATGAATAGGCACTTCTAAGAAGAAATACAAATGTCAAACAAATATATCAAAAAACATTCAATATCACCAGTAATTCAAGAGATACAAATTAAAACAATGCTGAAATTTTATCTCATTCCAGATAGAATGACTATTTTCAACAATTAACCAATAACAAATGCTGGCAGAACTGTAAAAAGAAAGGAACCATTTTATACCCTTGGTGGGAGTACAGAATCAGTGTATAAATCAGTGTGAAGATTGCTTAGAGATCTAAGACTAGGGTTGGAGAGATAACTCGACAATCTAAGCAACTGCCTGGCAAGCTCGAGGACCCAAGTTTGATCCCTGGTACTGCATGCCGTGCTGGCCCAGGAACCTTGGGCATGCCATCCTGGCCCTAATACCAGGGTTGATGGTGCACACCTGTAATCCCAGTGCAGGGAAGGCTGAAAAGGAGGATTTTTATGAGTTAGAACTACATAGTAAGACCCTGTACCCACTAAATAAATAAAAAGAAAGAAAAAAAGAGTTTCCATTTGTTCAAGCTATTCTACTTCTTGATATCATCCCAATGAATTAGAAACATTGTACCACAGCAATAGATGCACACCCATGTTCATAGCAGCACAGTGTATAATAGTTAAATCTTGGAAATAGCCCAAATGTGCATCAACTGATGAACAAACAAATAAGATGTGACTTTTTAAATTCAGTGGCATACTACTCAGCCACAAAGAAGGATAAAGTTGACACATTTTAGCTAAATGGATGGATGGATGGATGGATGGATGGATGGATGGATGGATGGATGGACCTTGAGTCCATACTCTTTAGTGACATAGATCATACACATATGTGTAAATTTGCATTGTCTTTCTGATATGAGAAACAGAAAATGTAAATAAGAATCAAGATGAATAATTGATATTGTTAAATAGAAAGTAATTGTTGAAAAGGAAAGGTGAACTAGGGATAGGGAGGAGGCGAAAATAAAACCTGAGGAAAAAAAGGATAAAATGGAAACAAAAATTTGTAAATAAGGAAGGGAAGAAAGGTTGAAGAGAGTGGAGGGGCATGGAGAACAAGAGACCCTCAGATATATCATGTACAGGTATAAATTCTCTGTGAAGGATGTGAACATCATGTATGTCTAAATTGTACTATTAAACATGATTTTTAAAATGTTAATTCAAAGATAAATATGTTATATGGTTTATGGAGTTCATAAAATATACAAATTAATTTATCCAGCACTATTATTTTCATAATAAGATCTTTCCAGTGTTGAGTCATTACACTTGGCCAAATTTCCACGAACACTTAGAAATAATTGAAAGTTGTCTTCACATAGATATTACAAAGTTTTGTAAGGTTTATTCATAAACATTTTATGTTTATTACAATTCTAAATGTAGTTTTTTATTATGTTTCATACTTTGTATATATTTTGTAACTATTGCTTTTTTTTGTTCTAATTTGTAGTCAGCTATTCTAAGAAGTTCTTATCTATTTCATCTATTATTTTATCAGCTGATTATATCCATATGTATGTGAATTATCTTCAAATAGCTATTTGCTTATTTTCTCCCAAATTATATATTTCAAGTTTTTCTCATGTAATCTCATTAACAAGTACTTCCAGAAAGACAATAACAGTGATGAAAGTATGGCTATAATATTTGCCATTAAATGTGACTTTAAAGATTTAGTTTTAGTTTCTATATAACTAGTATTAATCATTAACTTTGAATGTTTAGCACATTCTCCATCACCCACCCTCCACATGCAGTGATTTAACAAATTTCCCACTAACTTTGAGGAGATTCTATTGTCTCCCTCTTGCCGACAAACAAACAGATGCAGAGAAGGCATCATTCAAAACATCCCTGCTTGCACGTCACATTCCTATAACCAGCATTATTGTAGCCACAACAGTATATCCTCTCACTACACTGGATGCTCTGAGAGCTGAAATTTTTAAGAAAAAGCTTGAAATATGCCAGACATGCAGTAAATGTTCGCTTGGACCAAAAAAAAAAAAAAAAATGAGGCTGATTCCTTATAAAAATAACAAATCTGATCTGGGATATGAGAAAGAAAGTTGCCTGCAGAAATTCTACAGACTCTTGTATGCATATATCTTGAGCTAGGGAAATATTTTGGTGGAACCTAAGACTTGGAATTATAAACATCTAAGGGGCTTTGAAGTTCTGAGCATCGTACACAGGGAGAACACTGAGTAAGTCACACTGGGGAAATGGATCCAATATTGTGCTATTTCTTGCCATCACTAAATAGTAACTAAAAACTAAAGGGAGGAAGTGTGATTGCACACAATACATTTTCTTCATAGACTTCTTCAAAGACAAATACATACATATAGACATACAAATGTATGATCACATATGTGTGATATGGATCACAAACGTCAACCATAAGAACTAGTCTAGCATAAGCAAAAATAAATTGTCTAGAAGAGAAGCTCTTTCTCAGCTCCACAGCACACTCTCTTATTTTTTCTTCCCTTCAGTTATCCCTATCTTTTCACCCACTGTTGCCATTACTTAGTCTACAGGAAATGGGCTTACTTACTGCTTCGGTTCCTACTGCATTGTCTAAATTTGTCCCTAAGGTCTTCAGTACTCTTTCTTTAACAAACATAACCAATTCATGTCGTAAGACTACTGTATCATCAAAATAACGCAAAACTTTAAAAAACTGACATTCAAGAGTTGCATGTTCACTGCCAAAAACAATTATAGTAACTAATAGCATAACACAGACATCGGCATTCATGACTCAAGGGAAGTAAACAAGGAGATCAGGGGAAATGACACAGCTGGGCTCCAACACCCTGTGTCAATGTCTGCTTCTCCCTGGAAACAATTCCCAGCTTTACGGCTTCTCCAGAATTTTGTGATGACATTTTGCTTTTTTAGTGAAGATAATTTTGGGGCTGCTGAAAATAAAAGAATATCTAATAAAGACTGAGTTGAGCAGTAAGAAAAAAAAATACATAGTACATAAGGAAGAGTATCAGCTGATAAAGGACTCCATAATGTCAACAAGGATACTTTCCATCTGTTATGGTATGTGTCTAGTTATCCCCCCAAGGCCTCATGTAGTCATGGGGTGGGGACTTCTAGAGTTTGTGATTAACTCATGATCCACTGGGATTAATTGTGATCCAAGGCCAGGATTATGAGTCTTAGTACTGCTGGGATTATGGGTGTGAGTACTACACCTCAGTTCTGGGACAGAGAGCCTGAATGGAATGTAAGAGAGAGAGAGACAGACTTTCAGTAGGGATTGTTCTTTGCTGTCACCGTTGTTCAGTCACCATGAACTGCTGCTCTCTGCCATGTGCCCCTCTGCCTTGGAGCCAGCTGAATATGGACTGAAACCTCCAGTAACTGTGAGCTAAATAAACTTTCTTTCCTTTATTTTAGGTGTTGGGTATTTGTCCCAGCAACTAAAGAAGAGTAACTAAGACACCATATTTCCTCTCTGTTGGCGCTGCTGGTTCCTTCTTTCTGAGGCAAGTGCATCTCAGCAGGAAGTAGGGCAATGAGCTTTTTTTACTAGCACGCAGCGGCAAGAAAAAGAAAGGTCTTCCTTAACTGAAGAATATAAGGTACACCTTTTGGTGAACTGGGCAAACCTAAGACATGTGCGTGAGTGATAGTCATTAGGAAAATTCTATGAGCTGATCCTTACATGTACTAACCAGGATTTTTTTCATGAAAAGGATACAGAAGAAAATAAGTATTTCTTCAAGGAAGAAAAATGTGATACTAAGTAGAATAAGGATCACATTCTCCATATTCCATCAGATAATCTGGGAGAATTTCATAATGAGGGCAGAATTTGCCTCTAGCTATTTTCATATGCTTTTGCTGTGTGTTAAAATGTCATCATCTCTTCTGGTTCTCCTCTGTGGCCTAGGATCAAAGAAAAAAGGAGAACCCATGCGGGAACTTCCATTTCGCAAACTGCCTTAACATTTGCATCGGGGAGCGTGGAGACAGACTGATGGGGCAGCTCACAGGCCAGACTCTTGAGTTTCCTAAAGCTAGATACACCGTCAGGTCCTTTGGCATCAGGACAAAGGAGAAGATCACTGTCCACTGCACAGTCCGAGGGGAGAAGGCAAAAAAAAAAATCCTGGAAAAAGGCGTAAAGGTGCAAGAGTAGGAACTGAGGAAAAATAACTTCTCCAATATTGGAAACTTTGGTTTTGGAACTCAGGAACATATAAATCTGGGCATCAAATATGACCCAAGCATTGGTATCTCTGGCCTGGACCGTGGTGCTGGGTATGTCAGGCTTCAGCATCACAGGCCAAACACAAAATCAGCGAAGGGGAGGCCATGCAGAAGTCTGATGGGATCATCCTTCCTGGTAAATAAATTCCTATTTCTGTTCAGAAGGCCAATCAAATGTTTTCAGTGAAAAAAAAATGTCAACATGTATTTGAATATTTCTACGAAAATACTAGCTTTCAACATACAATTGTATGTTATATTTTAGGTTAATTTTTGGTTAGAAATCTTAAGAATGTTCACTTTTTCTGAGTCAATAAATGACATGCTGTTAAATATTTCTTATTACTAGCTTATTGGAACCTCTGTCCTTTATCAGTAGCTTTCCAAATTACCTTATTCTAAGGTATTTTTTGAAAATGAAATCATGCATGGAATGCTACTTATAAAAATGAAATTGCTATGTTTGGAACAGGAACATAGATTACTATGATATTCAAATCTTCTTTGGGCTAGAAATGAGGTAGCCTTTCTGTTTTCCACAGTATAAGGTGCAGAGGTCAGCCCTCTGCCACCTGGCCCACCCCATTGACCAGCCATTGGATCTGGATGTCCCCAGGAAGGCCAGGGACTATGTGCCACCTTGGTTAAACTGGCCACCTTTAGCTGCAGCAGGTTCAACTCTAAGTACCAGCTGCCAACCTTCCTCATAGTTAAGAAATAGAGGCCTGTAATGTATCATAGCATGAACTTCTAATTTCATTCCTTTACCCTAAAAACCAGCAATTCTATAGAAAGAAATTTAGCATTTGTTCAGCCTGTTTTAAAAATTAACTTTATTGGTACCCTTTTGATGTACATAATGATCACATTCAGCACAGGAAGTTTATACCTATGTTCCCCCATTCCCCACTTCCCCCTTCTGCCTTTTTGAAGTGATCTGGAAGAGTAACCACATAGTGTTAACAAATGTTAGGTAGTTCTATGAAGACGAACTTCCCAGCTAACAAATGCAAAAGTAATGAAACTATAGACAAACAACTCTTTGAAACCTAAGTAAAACTTGGACTCAGACAGAGGTCATTCACAGACATCAAAAGTATTAGAGAAAAATGTTAAAAGAAAACTATGGTGAGCGGTTCAAAATGCTTATACTTAACTCATAAAGTGCAACACAATAAAAGAGACAAAAACAGTACCACAAAAGAGAGAGTCAAATCTAAAGAGTGAGACCTCTGCAGCTAACTGAATTTAATTCTTTAATGTTCCAATAGTTTGATAAAATAAGATGAGTACAGGGGTGTAGAGAGAGAGAGAGCCAAACTGTAGGGAAATAACAGTCATAAACACATGGAAACTACTTTGTTTAAATCTCTATTGAAAAGAGCTATTAAAAAGAGCTGCAAAAAAATGCATCTTTTCAAAAATCAAAATAAAAAGAATATGGAGCAGGTACAAAATAATATAAAGAAATGATTTACTAATTCATGTACTATTTAATTGACTTTATTAATTATAACACTGCCCTCATGGCTGTATTTGAAAATTCTTGGAACTGTAGGCTAATGTTTTATGCAGGTGTTGGCCAGAGGCCTGTGTGAGATGGAAATGCAGCTGTAAAGCACTTCAGGAGTCCCAGGCCCCAAACTTCAGATTAGAAGATACCCTACTTGGCCTCAAGTCCAAGAAGAATTAAAATGCACTGCCTTAAAGAACAAATGTTCTGGGTTTTTTCCCCCTTACTCTGATTTATTATTTAGATTCTTCTCAAAGTCAGTCATTTAAGAGACCTCCGTGACCTCTCCCTGTCCTTCCGCCATTCCCCACCTTTCATTTTCTTTTATTCTTGCTTCTTAGCTCTGCCAGCAAAAGGCAGGAGCTTCATTTCAGGAGCTGTCATGTGGGAGTTTCTCACATTGAAGGGACTGGATCTGGGGGGCCAGGGAGATGGCTCGGTGGAATAAGTGCTTCCCTGGCAAGCACAAGGGCCTGAGTTCAATCCCCGGTTCCACCAAAGAATAAAAGAAGGGACTGGATTAACGGCAGTCACATTTGGGCCTGCTCAGGGTTTGACTCACTTGTAGCACGGTCCTGAGCTGTGACAAGGTAGTTAGGGAGAAATTGAAAAACGTTTTGTATTTGAAATTACTCCAGGAAAAAGTTTAAAAAGGTTGAATAAAATGCCAGAGGTGGTGAAAGAGGAAAAAGCGTAACTGAATGTTGACAATCATAAAAGCCACGTTACAGATACAGAGGTACACAGCACTATTTGCTTATTCTGTATATTTGCAATTTTTCATAATAATTTTCAATGCATTCATTTTCCAAGTTTCATGACGTATTTCTTTCTCATTCTGGGAAAGAATGGGAATATCAGTGACTTTACTTTATAATGGGTTTGAAAACATGTGTTCAGAATGGTTCAATTGTAAATATAACAGACCACTTTGAATTTATTCATAATTAAATATGAACTATGTGACAACTTAAAACTTTCATTACATAAAAATAAAGGAATGCTCATTATTCCTTCCTGATGCGTATGTCTACTCTTTAGTGATGCGAATGTTGTGTAAATACAGAGCAAATGGTGGAAGACTACATTTCCTTTCATAAAATGTCATTATTCTCTTTGTGAAGAGAGGATTGTATTTCAGGCTTCTAGCCCCAAGATGAAGCTGGCCAGCATCATCAAACTTCTAGTGCAATCTTCTTTTTCACACAAAAGCCCTTTAAAATATTTGGGGTTGGGGAGGGGGCCAAATGGCTCAGCAAATTAAAGTGCTTGAAAGCAGCAATTGAGACTGGGTTTGGTGGCACGTGCGCCTCTAATCCCAGCTCTTTGGAGGCTGTAAGCAGGTGTATCACTGTTCATCTGATCTAGTAGTGAGACTCTGAACACCCTGTAGACCTCTCCCTAAAAACTTAAATAAATAAACAAAATAAAGTAAAATATTCAGGGGAAAATTGTACCTTCATAATTCATACCCAGCAGATAAATTTCCAAGAATAAATCCTCTGACTATTTAGGCTAACTTTTACAAATATAAAGACATGGCCACACTGCACAATAGTTGTTTAATGATTTCATTGACTTTTAGGTAATTGTCATAGCATTCACTGGAAATACCATTGACATTGCATTCAGAGAAAGGGTTGAAGATAAAGGACACTGAGTGTCCCTAGATTCACATAACTGAGTAAAAAGAAAGGGGCCTAAACAACTTGTAGATTTATTAACTAAATTCATTAGAGCAGCAGAATACAAAGTCAGTGCTCAAAAATCAATAGCATTTCTATACAAAAACAATGAATGCACCAGAGAGAAACGATGGAAACCATGCCTTTCATGATAAAAACCCCCAAAATGAAATACTTTTGAATCAATCTCACAGAGGAAGTAAAAGATTTATACAGCAAAAATTATAGTACTCTGAAAAAAAGATATTAAAAAGCATTTCAGAAAATGAAAAGATATTTCTTGCTCCTGGATAAGAAGAACCAACACTGTGAAAATGGCCATGCTTCCAAAATTGTTATACAGATTCGATGCAATCCCAATTAAAATACCATTAGTATACCTCAAAGATCTAAAATTCATCTGGAGCCTGAAGTGACCTAAAATAACAAAAGCAATTGTAAGTAATAAAGAAAAGGCGTGAGGCATTGAAATCCCTCACTTAAAAATTAGTATCATTGGTAATTCAAGACATGCAAATTAAAACACTGATCTTATGCCAGAAAGAATGGCTATCATCAAAAAGTCTGCTAATAAAAAATGCTGGAGAGGTTGTGGGGAAAAAGGAACCCTTCTCCACTATTGGTGGGAATATAGGCTGCTACAAACATTATAGAAATCAATATGGAGATCCCTCAAAAAGCTAGGATTAGCTATCCCATTCAATCTGGAAAAATACTCCTGGATGTTTTTTCCAAAAGAACTAAACTTAGGTGCATGTATATCACTGTATACCACCTATACAGTGATATGCACCTAAGTTTATAGCACCACAATTCATCATACATGAATCTTGGAAACAACTCAAATGCCTATCAACTGAGGAATGGATAAAAAAACATGGTAGTTTTACACAATGGAGCTTTTTAAATGTATTTTAGTACAGGGACTCACTACACAGATTGAACTTGTAGTGATCCTCCTTTTTTCAGCCTCACAAGAGGTGGAATTACAGGTGCACACCACCAGGCCCAGTCTCAATCTCCATTTCAGCATGGCCCTGAGGTGGGGCCAACACTGCATGCTGGGGATGGAACCCCTGTCCTTTCACCTAAGTAAGTGCTTTAGTCCACTAAGCTATTTGGCCAGCCCAACAATTTGGCATAAGAAAGGAATTTAAGGCATATATACATATATATATATACTCTCTATATGTGTACATATGCATATATCTAGTAATCTAAGCAATTAATTTGAAGGCAACAATATGCAATAGAATAACCACATTGAATTCTTATTATTTTGTTTAGTAAAATTCTGTATCATTTTAAATCTTTTTTACTATTCTTTATCTTAAAAAATTATAAAATACAACCATTGTTAGGGCTAGCCAAATAGCTCAGCAGATTAAAGACACTGCAAGCAGGCACAGAGGCCAGGGTTTGATCCCTGGGCCTGCCATGCCAGCCCCACCTCTGGGGCGCACTGACATGGCAATTGAGGCTGGGCGTAGTGGCTCATGCCTGTAATCCCAGCTCCTGGGAGGCTGTAGACAGGTGGATCACTGCCAGTATGATCACTGCCAGTGAGACCCTATATATCCTGTAGACCCTTCACTAAAATATACAAAAAGAAAATTGTTGAAATCCTCTTCATTTTCCTTAGTGAAATTCTATATCATTTCTAATATTTTTACTACTTTTTATTCTTCTTCACAAATAAAAAGTATGTTTATACATTCCATATGAGAGAAACCATGTGATAGTTGAGCTTATCTCTCTAATTTATTTCACTTAGCTTTGTGCTCCCAAGTTGCATCATCCCTTTACTTACAAATGCCTTGTGATTTTCCTTATGGTAGTGTAGTACTCCATTGCACATAAAGACCATGTTTCCCTGATCCATTCATCTACTCATGGATAGACGCAGTTTCCAAGGTCTAGCTATTATAAATTGTGCTGCTATAAACATAGGTGTGTATATATTCTTGTAACATGATAATTTCAACACTTCTGGGAAGATTCCCAAAAGGGGAAATTGCTGGGTTAAATGGAAATTACATTTTCAGGTTTTTTTTTAGGAATCTTCCCACACTGATTTCCATAGCATACTAGTTTACATTCCCACCAACAGTTCTGCAGAGTTCCTTTCTCCTCACATCTCACTAATATTTATTATTATATATAATAATATATATGATATTAATATGGCAATTGTTCTGGGGTATAAGATGGAATCTCAGTGGAGTTTCAAGTTGTGTTTCTCTGATGGCCAGTGAGTTTTTCTAAATATTGAAAAACAAATAGCAATGAGACAGTTTCAAAACCGATTAATAGTATAGTTTCAATAATTAATACATTGCATATTGTTGCCTTTAGTGGTTATCATTGTACAAGATGAAGAAATGATATTCTGCCCACAAACACTATTAAAACAAATATTTCTTTTTTTTTTTTTTTTTTTTTTTTTGGTGGAACTAGGAATTGAACTCAGGTCCTTGTGCTTGCCAGGGAAGCACTTCTTCAACTGAACCATCTCCCCAGCCCTTAGAACAAATCTTGCTATTCATTGAATTAAGGGAATGTAACTGTATATCTATCCTATTTTGAATATACAGATAAATGATCATTCATTTGTATCCCCTTTTCTTTGACAGAGAAGGATATTTCATTGTCATTTAAATATTATAAGTGTGCAAATTCAGCAAAACATCCCAATATAGTCCAGTAGTCCATAATAGTAGTGGGTTATCCCTAGGACTGGCAGTGTCAGAAGTTGTTCACTTAAGCCTTTTACAGCTCAGCATATTAATATGGCTTTACTTTTTTATACTTCATTTTTATACTTTTCTGCTGGACGGTTAAGACCAAGATAAAACAAGACCTATATAACAAGAAATGTAACTTTTATATCTGATAAGGTCAGTCAAATTTCCTCAGGATTTATTCTGAAACCTTGTACTGCAGTTTGTAGATCCTTTGTATGACTTTCCTAGGCACACTCTACATAATTGATCACTTTTCTCTGTGGCCCCATAATTTCCTTGATAGAAAATTTGCAACACAACTGAGTTGCATGATGTTACAGTACAGGTTCTCCTAGGTCCTGCGTCTTCACTGGCCTTGAAAGCCTAGGGCCAAAATGTTGGCTGTCCTTGCAGCCCTTCTTTTTTTCTAATTTTTGATCTACAAACTTAGGTTGTTAACCCTCCAGAAGAGAAGCTTATTATTATTACCCCACAACATAGATAGTTGAGCTTAACTTTACTATCTGTCTGAATTCTGATAGCCAGTGATGATGAGCATTTTTTCATGGTTTTATTAACCATTTTAAGTTCTTCTGAAAAGTACCTATTTTTTTAGTGAGTCTTTTACTGGAGGGTCTATTTTTCTAATTCCTTATATTCCCCATATGATCTTCTATCTATGGAACAGATGTTTAAAAAATCCCGTTCTGTAAATTGTCTCTTCCCTCTATTAGTTGTTGCCTTTGCCATGAAGAAGCATTTTAATTTGATATGATACCATTTGTTGATTCCTGGTGTTATTTCTTATGCCACTGAGGTTTTATTAGAATGTCTTCTAGTACATTAAGTGTTTCTGTATTAACATTTATATTATACATCCACTTCGATTTTTAGCTTAGCACATGGAAATATGGGAGTCTAGACTCAATCTTCTGCATGTAGACAAATACCCCAGCACTATTTATTAAAGAGGGTGTCTTTCCTACAATTTGTTTTTCCTCCAGGGGTCAAATAGATATATTTACCTAGAGTAGTTTCGTTTCTTTTATTCTGTTTCCACATACCTGATTTTGTGCCAGTATCATGGTATTTTTTGGTCATGGTATTTTAATCATATTAAGCTTATAATATAATTTCAGGTCTGGGATCATGATACCACCTCTTTTCCTTTTGATACTCAAGATTACTCTTCCTATCCTAGGTCTCTTCTGATTCCATGTAAATTTCAGGGTTGTTTTCTCTAGCTTGGCAAAAAATAATGTTGATTTTTAAATTGGAATTGTATTAAATCTGTTGAGCAGTTTTTGAAAGTATAGTCATTTTGAGTACTATGGGTCTGTCTAACTAGGAACAAGAATTTTTTTTATTTTTTAGAGAGAATACATAATAATAATATAAAGCAAAAATTAGAACTAATGTGGAATGTTACTAAACAAAATGATAAGAATTCAACAATATTTTTTGTGTTGCATAGTGTTGTCTTTCAATTATTTGGTCAGATTACCAGATATATGCATGTAAAATTGGAAGAAAGAAGTTATAAAAAATTAAGAAGAAAGAAAAATGAAAAAGAAGACAGGAACACAATCAAAAATAAAACATTAACTGAACCTTTCCATAGACCAGCAGGAATCTGCAATAATCATCCAAACCATCTTTTAAATACATAGATATATCTCTTTCCTCCACTCCTTCTCCTGTCTTTGCCATTACAGTTATCTTTTCCTTTTGAATAAATTCATTCCTTTTTCAGAGTGTCTATTGTATCCTTCAGATTTTATTTAATCTTTCAGGATCTTAAACTTAGGAAACAATATGATGTTTCCATAAGTGGGTCTCATTTATTTCACTTAAGAATATTATTCTAAGAGTATGGCCTCATCCGTTTACCAAAAAAAGCTCCATATTTATCCTAATTTTTTTCATGTATTTAGTACAGAGTCTACAGTGTCTCAGTGTGAATATAGGACGCCTGGTGATGCGCCTGTTTTCAGCCTCCCGAGTGCTGAGGTTACAGGCACATGCCACCCCACCAGACTCAGCCACTGTCTCAGCCCGAACCCCGGCAGAGCCTGCACAGCACGCTGGGGATCAAACCCTGGGTGCTGCGCTCTGCCTAAGCAGGCATTTTAATCCATATTTATCCTTTTCTATAGCTGAAAAACCTTCTATCATGTAAAAATACCACATCTTATTTAAAGATGTGCTGCTTTAAACATGGGTGTGCATATATCGCTGTGGTATGATGCTTTCAGTTCTTCTGGGAAAATACCCAATAGGGGAATAGCCGGGTTGAATGGGATCGCCAATACTAGATTTTTGAGGAATTTCCACACTATTTTCCACAGTGTTTGTACCAGTCTGCACTCCCACTAATAGCGGAGAAGGGTTCCTTTTTCCCCACAGCCTTTCCAATATTTGTTACTAGTTGACTTCTTGATGATAGACATTCTTTGATGTGGTGATATGGAATCTCAGTGTTGCTTTCCCAATGATGTTCAACACTTTTTCACACACACGCACACACACACACACACACACACACACACACACACACATACTTTGTGATTTCTATTTCTTCATCAGGAAAGTGTATATTAGATTGGGTCTTCGAATTTTGGAAGCCTTATTTCGAAAATACCTTATCTGTTCTAGATAGAAGACCTTTGTTAGGGGGACACTTGGCTCTTTTTCCCCATTCACGAGTTTTCTTCTTATACTATTCATGATCCCAATTGTTGCTTCTTTGAAGTATTACCCATGCAGTTTGGGTTTTGTTCATAAACTCTCTACTTAATCCTGTCTTTAAGATTTCTCTTAAAGATATTTTTCTCGAGGAAATTTAGTGTTTCTGTTTTATTTTGTTTTGTTTTGTTTTTGTTTGTTTGTTTTTATTTTTGCGGAAGTGGGGATTGAACTCTGGCCCTTGTGCATGTCAGGCAAACACTTATTCTATTGAGCCATCTGCCCTGCCACTTAGAGTTTCTGTTTTAACGTTTAAATCTTTCATCCATTGTGAATGCAGCTTTGGGCATGGTAACAGGCATGAGTCTATTTTAGCCCTTGACACGTGGAAAGACATTTATTAATGAAGCTCTCTTTCTTCAAGTGAACATGTTTGGCCCTTTTTCAAAGATAAGGTGTGCTTGCAGTTGAGTCTGCTCTTTCTAATCTGTTCCATTACTCCTCAGGTCTATTTTTATGCCCGTACCATGCAAATTTTATCACAGTAGCTTTGTAGTATAATTTTAAGTCAGGGATTGTGATGTCTCCTACCTTTCCTTTGTTTCCCATGATTGCTTTTGCTATTCTAGGTCTCTCCTCATTCCAGATGAATTTTAGGAATATTTTTTTCTTGAAATGTGAGGTATACTAATGGCATTTTAATTAGGATTGTGTTGAATCTGTATAATAATTTAGAGGGTACGTCCATTTTCACAATGTTGGTTCTACCTATCGAAGACCAAGGAATATCTTTCCATTTTCTCAGTTCTTCCTTGATCTTTTTTCAGATCTAAAAATTATTTACTTCCTTTATAAAAATAATTTCTAAGTATTTCATTTTGGAGTTGTTATTGGGAAATGTGCAGATTCCCTAATTTTACTCTAAGTATATTCATTGTTTGTTTATAAAAATGCTATTGGTTTTTGACTGTTGATTGTGTATTTTGCTCCACTACTCAGTTTGCGTATTACATCTACAATTCTCTTGCTGGAGTTTTGGGGATCTTTTGTATAGGGTATCATGTCATTTGCAAATAATGATATCTTTACTTCTTCCTTTGCAACTGTTCTTTTTATTTCTCTCTGTAGTATAATTGCTCTGGCTAATGTTTCCAGAACTATATTGAACAGGAATGCTGACAGTGGACAGCCTTGTTTTGTTCCTGATTTCAAAGTGAAGGCTTTCAGTCTTTATCCATTTAGCATGATGTTGGCTGCTAGTTTCCAAAAGCCTTCCATAGAAGGATTTTACTAGGTTGAGGCAAAGATCATCTATTCTAATTCTCTGTAGGGTTTTCATCATGAATCACTGTTGAACTCTGTCAAAAGCTATTTCTGCATCTATTGAGATGATCATGTGATTTTGTCTTTAGTTCTGCTGATGTACTGTATAGATTTGCATACACTGAACTATCTTTGCATTCCTGGTATGGTGTATAATTGATTTGATGATTTGCTGAAATCTGTTTGCTAGCATTTTGTTGAGAACTTCTACATCTATGCTCAGTGGAGAGACTAGCCTTTTTAGTTGGGTCTTTTTCTGGTTTTGGTAGAGTAACACTTGCCTCCAGGAAAGAGTTTGTGAGAATTGTTTCACTTTCAATTTCACTGAAGAGTTTTTCAAAAGTTGGCATTAAATCTTCTTTTTTTTTTGCTTTAAACAATTTATTTAACTGAAATGTACTTACATTTGTTTCTGAAGTGACTTCCTTTAATTTGATACATGATACATTTCCCCATGATGATTTACAGAATATTCAAGCCAATATAAATATTTTATAAATTTTTGAATATTTGGATGCATATCTGCACAATACCTCAGCAATCTTTCAGCAAGAAAAACACTGGAGAGTACAGACTACACTCAATTACTAGCTACAGTGAAAATCTGCTGCAAATATTTCTGAGATAAAAAGGCACTACATACCTGTTCAACTAAGAAAACCACCCTTACAACACAGGCTGGTTTTATTTTTGCATGGGACCTAAAACACTTGAGCTGCCAATTAGATACTGAATGGCAGAACAACACCCCCAGTTTATGCCATGAATTCATAGGAAATAGGTTCCAATAACTCAGGTTCTTTTCCACTGGTCCTCACAAAGTGTGCTTCTCTCTAGGAGGGGCAGCTGGCCCAGGTACTTTTCTCTTTGGCTTCCTTCCTTTTCTAATCATTTTCCTTGACACGTTTCAGGAAACTATCACGACTTTTGAATGTTTAATATGTTCAATATGCACATGAATCCTCTTGGCAAGTATCTTGCCCTTAACTTGTTTGTTTACAACAATGCCAACAGCATGCTGGGTAACATCGTAGACTTCCCGTTTTGCCATGGTAACATTTGTGGAGCATTCCTTTTTGCACAGTACCCATTCCCTTGATGTCTACAATATCACCCTTTTTGTAGATTCGCATGTAAGTGGCCAAAGGAACAACCACATGTTTTCTAAAAGGCCTGGAAAACATATTCTCTTGCCCTTTGTGTTAGTCATTTTGGCAAATTACTGGAAGATGGCAGTTCTACTAAATCTTCTCTAAATTTCTTGTAGAATTCATCAGGACCAGGGTTTTTCTTTGTTGGTAGGTTTTTATTACATTTTCAATTTCATTTCTCATTATTGGGTTATTCACATATCTTCCCTACATAGTGAGTTTATGTATTCTTGACTCAGCTTTCGCAATTCATTTGTATGTAGGAAACTGTCCTATTCTTCTATGTTTTCCATCCTGTGAGAGTAAACATTTTGAAATTAGGTATAAGAGACTCGGGAGATAGTTCAGTGGCATAAGCATCTGCCTTTCAAGTGTAAGGTCTCAAGTTTGACCCCCAGTACTGAGAAAAGAAATCTAGGAAGTAGGAATTGCTGGCCTGAATTTCTCTAGGGAAGGAGTTATTTCACCATTTGTGTTCCATACTGCATTATTTGGGTTTCTTCTTTCCTTCCTTTTGATAAGTTTGGCTAGGTTTTATCAATTTTACTTAATTCTTCCAAAGAACCAACTCTTGCTTCATTAAATTTTTGTATTGTTTTCTTCATATCCATTGCTTTAATTTCTGCTCTAATCTTTATAATTTCTTGCTTTCTTTGGGTTTTGGGCTTGAATTTCCTCTTCTTTATCTAGGAGCTTGAGAGGCAGCTTAAGATCATTTATTTGGGCTTGTTCTCTTTTCCTAATGTACATGTTTGCCACTATACAGTTCCCTCTTAAGACAGATTTTGTTGTATCCCACAAGTTCTGGTAAGTTGTACCTGCATTTTCATTCAATTATAAATATTGTTTTATTTCTTCCTTAATTTCATGTGGGGTTGTTCAGTAGATTGTTATTTAATTTCCATGAATTTATGGTGTTTTGTGGTTTCTTATGCCAGTAATTTCTGTTTTCATTGCACTGTAGTAAGATAGTATGCATGGGATAATTTCAATTTCTTTGCATTTACTTAATCATCCTCTACCAGCTAGCATATTATCTATATTGGAGAACATTCTATGTGTTCTGGGTAAAACACTCTGTAAAGGTCTACTGAGTCCATTTCTTCACAAGTTTTATTTCTCTGCTGATTTCTTGCCCGGTTGATCTATCTTTTTGTAATATTGGTGCCCACCATTACAATTATATTATTGTTTATTTCATTTTTCATGTATCTTAAAATTTGTTTTATGTAGTTGGGTGCTCCTACATTGTGTGCAAATATACTTATGATTGTTATCTCTTCTTCTTGCACCTTTTCCCTAACAAGTGTGCAGTGCCCTTCTTTATCTCTTAGCAATTCTTGGTTTGAATTTGATGCTGTCAGCAACCAGAACAGCTATGCCTGCTTTTTTGTAAGTTTCTGTCACATAAATTATTGTTGCCCATCATTTGATGTTCACTCTATTAATTTTTTTTAGTTAAATGTGTTTCTTGTGTATAGCATACTGATGGATTTTGTTTCTTAATTCACTCTATTAGTCTATTTTGATTGGTGAATTGAAACTGTTTACATTGATTGTTATAACTGATAATGTCTTCCTCTGTCATGTTATTTTCCACATATATGTTCCTTACTTCCCCCTCTTTTTAATTACTTGTTCTGCTTGGTGGTTTTCTTCTGTTGTTCTTAAAATTTTGGTTTTCCCTGTCTTTTTCTAAAGTATCTGTCAGTACTCTTTGTAGGGTTGCTTTAGCAGTAATGAATTTCTTCTGTTGTTCTTTGTCATGGAAGAATCTTATTTCACCATTGAACTTGATAGATAGTTTTTTAGGATACATTAATCTAGGTTGGAAGTTATTTTCTTTCAGAACCTGAAATATTTCACTCCAAGCTGTTCTTGATTTAGTGATTTGTGTTGAGGAATCTGTGTAATTCGGATGGGCTTTTGCTTGTAGATGATGTTTCTTCTCTCTTACAGTTCTTAATATTTTGCTCTCTTGACAAATTTCTGGGAGCTTGACTATTATGTTGTTTTTGTAATTTGTGATGTCCTCCTTGATTTTGTTTCAGTCTGATATAGTTTTCATTGGAGAGGTCTTCTATTTTTTTTAATTGGATAGGTTAATACCTAAGTATTTCAATTCTTGATGCTATTGTGTGTTTTTTCCTAATTTTTCAGTAGTCTCATTTAAAATATAAATTATAATACTCACAGTGAGCCTTTAAGATGAGAATTATTTCACTTTAAATATCCAAAAACACCTGAAGTTTAGGGAATTTTAATCTTTTATTCATAGTTGTATACCTTGAAGGGGTCAAAGCCAGAGACATAATACAACCAAAATGTGCTCCATATGAGATCTGTGTATGAAATTTATTTCTAATTATAAGGCCCAAAGTCTAGGCTCTACCCCACTGAAACTTGATAACTAACTAAGAATATGAAAATGTAGATTCCCATGGCAGCAAAAACAGACAAGGGTAATATTCCTAAAGGTCTCCCATAGATATGCTAAAGAGAATGCTTGAAAACATACACTTGAAAACTCTTTTTTAAGAAATCATACTTCACCATTTTCCAACATGGCATGGCTATGGACATTTTAAAGATTCAAATTTCATTATTAAAATTACTAAGAAATTATTTCCATTTTTTTCTTCAGCAAAACTTTCTAATTCTAATTTGGCCTTAAATACAAGTATGAAATATATAATGAAATAAGCAGATGGAAAAAAGCCAGCTTCACCCCTCATTACCAGTACCTATTCAATAGCATCTGATTTTACTCTTCCTTCTTAATTTACTTCATATTTTAAAAATGTGTCCAGCCAAAAAGGAATAAATGCAAAACAAGTGTGGTGCTATGTTCTAAGCCTTGCCAGATATTCAAATACAAGTATTTCTGATTTGCTATAAAAATCAAGGTAGGAAATTTTTTAATTCCAAAAGCACAAATGAATCTATTTCCTCCTCAAAACTCACAATGAGAAATTTTATTTTCCTCTACTGAAGTTAAAGAGAGCTTCATTTATCAAAAGAAAATACATTTAAAAGAAAAGAGGGAAGACAGACTTTGCTATGCTCTCCATTTTCCTATTTCCAGTTCTTCATCAACTTTTACTAGAGCAAAAATTTGACCAAATTCTAGCTCAAAACATTGGTACTTGTTTCTTACTGACTTAGGAAGGCTGTATGTCTCTACAGACAGATTCAATCCACATTATTTAATCAAGGAACACAGCTGTTTCACATGTGAAGTGGTTTTGAAAATTATATGCATTAGAGCCTCAGCGCTCTTTACAAACACCATATATGGGTTAAAATATTAATAAGAACTGTAAGTTGAAGGTAATATGATTTCTAAATATTTTGTTTGGCTCAATGAAGGAAGTATAAATTATACTTACTGAATCTTGGCAGACAAAATAATTTATTTACCATTAAAATATCAAACACAAAACTCATCAAATACTAAAGCAAAACAAAATCCTGTATTGTCATTGAGCCAATATAAGAATTAGAAACTTCAAGCCCAGTTAAAGATAACCCCTAAGGTACTTTCAGGTAGAGATTTTATCTCATCTGTAGTTGCCTCTTTGGGTTCATCTTTTCACAATCTCTTATTATTTTTGGCCTAAGAACTTTAAGGTTTTTTTTTTTTCCAACCCTACTGCCATGGCTTTTCATTTACCAAAGCATCCTCAAGATTGGTGAAAAAGCTTCACTTTACAGCCTGTGGAAGTGGGTCTAGTAGTGTTAATTAGAAATCCTGGGACATAAAATAATGTAAAATCTTATGGTTCTGCTCAGCCTCAGCCTCCCACCAGGTTCCTCTTACACGTCATGTCCTCTCTTTTCATCAGTGGATCTCACATTGAAAAGCACTCTGCCCTTCCCTTCCATCTTTCACCACCATATAGATCAAGACACCATAATTTAAATAGAAAAAGAATTTATTCCCAAAATAATGAATAGTGAAAGGCGTAAAAACTGACTAGAAGGTTAGCGACCCAAAGGGCACCAAGGACCAGCAAACAGTATAAATGATTTCATCAGCTACAATTTTGTTTTCTTCAACCCTTGAGTCATTCTGGAGGTCACCCCAGGCATCATCTGGTGCCTAAGATTACTCTTTGACTATGGTAATCCAGCTCACCTTGATTTATTAACCCACTTCCTCCAAGATTGGAAGGAAAAGATTACTCTACAAACAATTACATGTTGTTACTAAAAGAGAGAGAAAAAATGCATATTGAACCAGAAGGCCACAATCACACGCACTCAGCAATTTCCCAGGCTCTACCTACGGATGTGCTCTGACATTCATCTTCAGAGATTATGTAAGCTGCGCTTTGTTACTTCATTTCTCATACTTATTTTTCACCTTTCCCACTACATAGTACTTCAAAAGCAGAAACTGTTTAAGTCAAGTGCAGTGTCTTACACAAAGAAAATGCTTAGTAAATCTTACTGATTCAGAACTGAAAATAATACTTTCTCAATGGTTAGTTCTACTTCACAGTAAAACCATTTCTAGATTTTCCAGTCATTTATTTAGGAAATCTCTTTAAAAGATAGATTTTTTAACATTTTGCAGCAGTGTATTTATTTTATCTCAACAATAGTTGGTATTTTGTTGGCAAAAGACATTGCTCAAAGTAGTTGCTGAGTATGGAAAGAATGTGTCAACAGAGGAGCACAGCATTGTCTTGGGGTTTATAAACCTTCAATGTTTACTTTATACTCTAGAGATATCAGTTATTACCAAGTGATAAAACTACCAAAAAACTGTAAGATCCGGAATCCAAGAGACAAAATTATCTCTGTCCACTTCCTATTCTCTACTGAAAACACTGCAAATTAGAGCAGCCTTTCACCCCTCCACAGGGCTGAACAAAACCTCTGATTGAGGGGTTAGCACCAGAACCCTATGGACACACTGTCTACAGTTGTTCTCCTCAGGCAAACCTTGGCAGACAAAGCAGGCAATGGAAACATCATGCTTCCCTTTTCTAGCTGCCTCCCTCATTCATTTGTTTCCATTCATCTTCAGTTTATTCTCTTCTAAAATACAGGTGCTAGATTAGAACTGTGTGATGGTGCCTCCAAACCCTATGTTTGAATCTATGTTTCTATCTCTCATCTTCAAATGAACAGTGAAGCACATATGGCTGCCTAATAATAACCATACTAGTAATGACTGACATTTACAGAGCATATATTATGAACTAGACTAAGAGTTTAATGTAATAATTATCACTTTCTACAATTTTACCAAGTAGCTATTATTAGAAAGCCCTTCCAATACCTCAGTCCAGTCCAGGAAGTTTATATTTTCACTCCTATGGATAAATTATTGAAATCTTGTCAAATTAATTCCAATCTACCACATCCAGTGCAATGCATGGTGAGAATAAAGATACTAAGGTATATTTATAGTTATGGGCCACCAAGGGATTCTAAGCCCTGCCATGGTGATGGTTAACCAAACAAGGCTTCAACCCAAGGCCAAACCCAGGTTTTATTCATTCATCAAGAAAGGAGTGGCTTGAGGATGAATTACTGTGAGAATGGCAGGAAGTGCATGAGTGCCATAAAGTGGGCTAGGTAGGAGGCTTGCATCCACCTCTGCTATATGCAAAGAGAAGGCTATGCGGAAGGCACAATCTGCATAACACAACTGAGATAATATCTAGTGTTCTGGTGTCATTGCTTCACCTCTGATGTGTAATTATTTCAAGTCCCAGGAAGCTGTAGATTCTACCTCTAGGCTAGATCCCAGCCAACAGTGTGGAACACCGGCTCTTCATGCCACCCCAGCCTGGCTCACACTAGGGAGCAGCAGATGGGAGTCCCAGGGAAACACACCTGCTGTCCTCAAAGACTAGCATCAGTGCCTCAGCTAGACTCCAAACTTCACTCAGTGCAATCTCTTGGTGTTGCTCAGTTGTTTTGGAAATATCTTTCTTTTGAACATTTGCATTTGCTCTTTGCCTAGGTAATGATGTGGTTCACACATCCAGCTTTGTCAGTTCTATTTAAATAGCACCTATTTATCAAGGTCTTTCTTGATATTGTCTTTCAACTTCCATGAGTTCTCTGAGAGAGTACTTCCATGTTCACCTTAATTTATATCATATTTGAATTACAACATATAATAAGTTATTATTTTGGTCATTGTCTACCTCCTGCTACTCTAATGCAAATTCATAGAAAGCAGGGACTTTTGTTTTACTTTTTCAATGTATTTAGTTCAGGGTCTACAGGGCCTCAGTACACAGATCATACTCATAGTGATTCTCCTGTTTTCAGCCTCCCAAGAATTGGAATAACAGACATGTGCCACCAAGCCAGCCATTTCAAAATGAAGAGAAAAGTGTTAGTTTCTTTCTTTCTTTTTTTTTTTCGGCTGTCTCAGCCTGTCCTGAGGGCTGTGCTGGTGCAGCATATGATGCCAGGGATCAAAGCGCAGTCCCCTGCACCTGCCTAAGTTGCTCAAGCAGGCACGTTAGACCACTGAGCTATCATGCTTGCCTCTGTCTTATTCTGTTTATCACAGTATTTTTAGTTGCTCAAAGAGTTGCTGGGGTATGACATGCATTCAATACTTGCTAAGTTAATGAACAGGAAGACCTTCTGTCTGTACCCTGACCAGATATGGTGTCAGATGAGGGTTCTGATAGGAAGTATGAAAGATGTGGACAGGTTTTATAGAGAACATTGTCATTTCCATTTATGATCACTTTGAGGTACCCCTTTCCCAGTGCCAAAAGTGTCATGTTATAAACATGACACTTTTGTGTGAGCCAAATGAGTTAGGAAAATTGTAACTGCCCCTAAAACCAAAATCCAAACTTGTCTATGAAGGAATAGCATTCAGAATTAAAGAGCTATGTAACTGTTAATCCTGACAGGTCAGCTTCACTGGAGTAAGAAATGACAGCAGATTAGGAAACCACATTCTTGGGTGTGTCTGGGTGGGTCATGGAGGTGGGACCCTGGGTACTGCATGTGGTCCCTTATGAGCTCCTCTCTGGGGCCCTGCTCCTGGCTGCCCCACACTGCGCAGCTTTGTTTTCTGTTCCCTCCTGCCACGATGTTTCTGCCTTGGGGCCAGATCACTAGACACTGAATCTTTCCAAAGGGTGAGCTGTGAATTAAACCTCCCCTTCTTGAAATTATGAGCACTAGGTTTTGTACCCCACCGTAGGAAAGGTGTAACGTGTTCTCCTCACTCAGTGCCTACAGATCATGAAGACAGTGGCATGTCTGTACTGTTCCATGCGGACATTCTTAATAAAATATATATGAGGTTTCTATTTGGGGTCTATTTCAGTCAAGAATACATCTTACATATGAGGACAGAAGATTGACAGTCATCAGATACTGTTAAGGTAATTTATCTTACCTTCAACTCTTCACCTAGCACTTTTTTCCAACATTATAAATCAGATGCAAGAGATAAATCACCAGAAAATAAAATCAATTACAGAAAGGAAAAAAATGCTAGAAAAGTATAAATTCAGTTCTTGCTGCCTGATTTTTTTTCATCTCTAACAATTTTGAAGTCTCGGTAAACTCTGAACCCAGATAATGATATGGGTTGTAGCCCAAGATAGGAATACTTTTACTTTTTTTTTTTT